>BGPR01000135.1:844896-973913 GCA_013235015.1 Araneus ventricosus | reverse complement strand
GAAAGCGAGTCGTTTGTTGGAAATAAATGTTTTAAAAACGGGTTGAATCCAGTGATTAGCAATACTGTTATTTTCAAAAGACTATAACAAGCCTACGTTGTAAATGATTGATACTTGAGAAAGGCATCTTCTCTTAATTTTCTAGTCTATTCTTTAAAAAAGTGTCTCTAAATGTCTCTTCTTGTGATGCTGTTTGTTTCTGAATGGATTATTCCATTTTTACGTTTATGTGACTGATTAGATAAATAGCAGAAAAATGTGTATATGAACGTGGAATAGTACTGGTGCGTGTTCAATCTATCGAGGTCGAGGTTTTTATTGTTATTTATGTTTGGAAGCTCGTTGAGCGTTTTGAGAATTAATTTGTTTTTCTCTGCATCTTAAAATGGTCGAATTTATAAGATTCCTCCCTACTAGTCTCCACGTAGCTTCGAAAGGGGATGCTAATCCAACGAATCAAATCAAGTCCATGAATTTTTTATTTCTAACGGATTTTAGTGAAAAACGAATCCTTGTCATCTTTAAATTGTTCAAATTCAAGAGGTTATTTGCCAGTAGCTCCCAAGCAGCCTTAGAAATGGATGTTAATTTAGCAAACCAAATCAAATACGTTAGATTTTCATTGGTTGTGGTTTTAAGTGAAGAATGATTGAAAATTTCCTTTTGTTACTAGGAGATGCAATTTCATTAAAACCGAAATATTGAAATTAATAATGAACATTTGATGAAAAATACGTGACATATACATTTAGTACAAGCGAAACGTTTAAAAATTTGCGTTTGTTGTCATAACCGTGATTATAACGACAAGTATTCAGTTATTATACCACGGTTATATAATAAATATTGTTTAAAATTATTACTATTAATTTAAAAGGCATGCTTTTTATTGAGAATGGTAATGGTGTGAACTCGGCAGATAGCATCAGGAAAACGTATTTCATGAATCCTTATCTAAATTATGCACTAATTGCTCCATTGATTAAGTTAGAGAACGAAGTATTCAATTATTTAGGACTCAGACAGAATAATGGGCGAAATGGGGAAGTGTTCCTTATGAATATTCATTATAAACGGTCGGTTATTAAGCGCTCTGAGCAAATACATGCTGATAAATGGTAAGCAAATAAATCGTTTAAAGCGAAACATTTAGAGAAATCATAGAATGCTGCATAGTGTTTTATCGTTTGAGCAAACTAAAAACTAATTAAAGGATAAAAATGTTTATGGGAATATGATTTAAGTGTCACGGTCATTTTATTTAGTGACGACATGAAATATTAGGTAAGTATTTCTACCACTTCTGTACAAATTATGCATAACATTATATTGGTAGTGAATAGTAATTCATGGATAATGCGCTATTCAATTCTTTTAAGGTCGAAAAAAAAAATACTTTAAAAATTCTGACATTTCAAATAATGAAATATTTTCAGCACTGACATTTAACTGTAATCTTTTTTCTAATTTACTTTAATGCAAGATGTAAAGATTATCAATAATATGAGTGTGCTTTCAGGAATAATTATTTATTAAAATAGCAAAGGTTATTGTGATTGTTTATCAGAATTTTCTTTGATTTATTTGGAGATATTAGATAGACTAAGTTGATATAGATTTTTAAACTAGGTTGATTAAAGTAAGTTGAAAACATGCCTAGTCTATTAACTAGCTCCCTAGTTGATAGGCTAGGGATATTTTGGGAATGACTTCGTACTTTGAGTAGTTGTTAGATTATCCAGACGACACCTGAGACGGGACCTCACTCTCCAAGCGTGCATACCATATTAGTGGGAAAACGTTTGACCTATCATGGATTTAACGACCACAGTCTCCTATCCACAATGGATGTTTGGAGAAATCGGGTCTCGAACCTGAGACCCTTTGCCCCTAAAGCACTTTTGTTAGGTCATTGCAATCAAGTATTTATATTGCCGCGCAATCCAGGCAAATTAGACTTTCCAGATTCCTAAATAAGATTAATAAAAATAGTTTTTAAAAATACACTTTTAATAGTGTATACTCTCTAAAAATACTTTTTTTATTTTCATTTCTTCTACTTTTCAGTCTTTAATTTATAATGTTTTATCATAAATAGTATAGAATCTTTGAATCAAACTTTTTCAAATTCATGAAAAGGTAGGGCCACATGTGTATCGATTGATGTTAAAAGGGGACTTATGCATTATCGGAAAAAATTGCATTTTTAGTTTCGTTTTTAATTTGATGAAGGTGAATACATCTTTGGTATAAAAACGGAGCTTCTACCATTCACAGTCACGTTTTGGTACAGCATCAAAGTTTCCATATGATGTCAGAAGAAGGCTTCTTCGCAGAAGAGCTTTTTTAACATCAATATAGCAGTTCTCTGCTAGATGTCAGAAGTACTCTTTTGTTATCAATTGATTCATGTATAGAACGAAAGTTTTATTGAATTAATCAATTAACTGATAATTAAATTATGGAAATATAAAAATAGTGTTTTCTCATCGAGAAGATAGAAGTATGCATAGATGCTAATAGAAAAACAAATCAAGTTGGATAAAATTGTATGAAAATTAATTTAAGATTTTTCTTAGGAATGACAGGCAATTCACAGATAAATAAATGAGAAAATTCAAAATGTATATAGTATTTTTTTCGAAGTGAATGGCAACGCGTATGCATATGGGAGCTTAGAGACAAGGTGCCAAGTCAATTGTCGTCCTCGTCAAGGGACCAAGTTCTAAATTACAATGTGCGTTAGAAAATGGTTCTCGATTAACTACGAAATTTAATTAATTTAAGCTAAAAACACGAACATATCCATACGTAGTTACAAAAATGTTTTTACAAACTTTTATTAGCTATAACTTGAATTGTTTCATTTGTAAAGATGGAATTTTTAATCGATTTTTCATTCGTTTCTGATGTACTAGGGTTCTAAAACTTTGTACAGTTGTATGTTCTCGAAAACAATTCATTTTTTTAAATATTTCCGCAACTCAATTCTCAATTAATCGATTCATTTTAATTAAATTTTGACTTTTTACGAGAGGCTCCATCTGGTAATGAATTTGAATAAAAAATTACATACATGGTTCCATAAGATGTGTAATATTGAATCATGAAAAATATTAAATACTGAAAGAGAAAAAATAAACAGTTAAAATCCTCTTCTATTAATGTACTGAAAAGTAGAAAATAATTTTTTTCATCAAAAAATGAGAACATATGAACAAAATCATTAGAACGTGAGGCTCTGAAAGCAATATTGTGGAAATTAAGTCACAATGAATATGAAGAAAGAAAATTAACAAAGTTTTTTTAAATTAAAAATAAATAATAAATATGAGTAAAATTTTAATTTTCTTAGAATATTTCTATCAGTTCTACATGCTTTTACAATTTTGCTTTGACCTTCTTATTTTCTGATAAAAAAAATTATTTTCCTCTTTTCAGTACATTATTAAAAGTTTGTTTTAAAAAAAAACATAATTTTTATTATTCATTAATAAATCCAAGTATGCATTTTTAAAAATGTGTCTATTGTTATTATATACTAAGATTCTTCTAAAGTTTTTGCTTGTAATTTGAGATTTGCATCAATATATATGGTAACAGTGTTTGCTTTTCTAATTTTTGTTTTCTTTTTTGTAGGTAAGTGATCCTAAAAAGAAATCTGTTGGTGGATATATTCTGGTATGCTAGAAATAAGGATTAAATGTATTTGTAGAATTGTAAGACAAAAAGAGATTTGGAGAATTCATATAGTATTTATATTTTTTTAGTTTTATAACCTACATGTATAACAGAAATTAATAGTTAATTTTTTTTCTAACTCACGCAACATATGCTGCAATAAAATATATCTGGGAAAAAAATATTCGACGGGAAGCTGTCTCTGCGAAACGGCCGCTGGGCTTGAGGGGCGTAGACTTACTTACCTTACTCAACTGTGACTTTCTGTGACTAAAGTAGTTCTATGTGACTAAGGTAGCTCTATATGACTTTGACCTATGCTCTATGACCTTTCTCTGAGAAATGAAACTAAAAACAACTCAACTCAATTAAATCGATGGAAATGACCGTTCACTTAAATGAACAATTGTTAATAATAATTAAGGGCAGTTAATTAATCGATTACTCAACTGTGAATTTCTGTGACTAAAGTAGCTCTATGTGACTTTGACCTATGGCCTATGCTCTATGACCTTTCACTGTTAAAAGAATTATTCTGAATGAATTAATTAGTCTGAAATGAATTAATTATTACTCTGTTAAAACCCAGTTAATATACCGCTGACAACAGATGCAGGCGCGTGCATCGGTCACTGTGACGTTATGAAAATTCTTCGTGATTTTCACCAACTTTATAACTCCACTGTGACTAAACCATAATTACAAAATTCTAAAATTATTTTTGAAATCTTCAATGTCTACCTTTCTCTGTTGAATGAAACTGAAACCAACTCTCTATGTTATTTGTATACGGAGCAATAAGCGTTTAACTTTACCATGAAATTCGATGTAATCCAACAATTCTTGAGTAATATTTTGCGTGAACGTAAGATCGATGAATGAATTGCCAAATGTACTTGGATAGTCTGCGTGCGCGCGAAACGGTCGATTTGTCGTCATCATAATTTTTAGTGATTTTCTCCAACTTTGAAACTCGACTGTGACTAAACCGTAATTCCAAATTCTAAAATTATTTTTGAAATCTTCAATGTCAACCCGTCTATGTTAAATGAAACTAAATCCAACTCTCTATGTTATTTGGTTGCGGATTTATAAGCGTTTAAAAATATCACAAAAAGCGTCATGTTTTTTTTTCCTTTCTCAACGCACCATTAGACCACTATGGAGAGACGTAAGTCTACGTCGAAAATTTTTAATGCAAAGGAAACTTTAAAGATGATGGTTTAATTTTATACAATTAATTAATTACATCGTCCTTTCATGCACTTCAAAATAGTATTTGAACCTTTAAAAACGAATAAGTCGAATACACGTAACATCATGCTTTTAGTTCAGGTGTAAACAAACATATTGAATAAGAAGACTGCATTTGATCCAATCAATACCATATTCGAATTTTGATTTTTCTATTTTTAAGATGATAATGTAGGCTATTTTAATATATAACGTAATTATAATTTTTAATAATGACTGGAGGCTGTCTTTTTCAAACAGGCTGATGTTAAAGGCGTAGGACAACTTTACTCGCGTGACTCTTTTGTTTCTCGAAGTTTCTCGGTTTCTCTTTGTTACTCGCGATTCTCTTTTGTTCATGCGTACTTTGGCCCAGCTTTGCGACTCAGTAGTCGCTAACTACAATTCAGATTTTCATTTTTTTTGTAACTTCTGTTGTTACCTTTTTATCTCTAAAATAAGACATTAGTTATGTTTTTAACATATGTAGTTAACGAGATATAGAGGATCGCGTCAGCAATTCATGCGCATTTTTGCCCAACTTTGCGACTCAGTAGTCGCTGAACTACAATTCCGATTTTCAATTGTTTTTTGTAACTTCTGTTGTTACCCGTTATCTCTAAAATAAGACATTAGTTACGTTTTTAACATACGTAATTACCGAGATATAGAGGATCTCCCACACAACGTTTTTTGTGGCGTTTTGGCGTGTGAATTCCTTCCTGTGACCCCAATGGGAGAAAAGTAGTTCAACGATAAAACATTCATGATCAGAATTGAAGAGTTAACGAGCAAAAACGGCGCGTCGTGCTTAGCGACTTACATGGTTAGAAAAAAGTGAGCATTAACAATACGTAGAGAGCTTAAATGCTGGGGAGAAGAGGATTCCTGATCTCTGGAAATTAAAGTAGAAGTGTGGTTCCCTAAGACTGCAATAGAAGTAATTAAAAATGAAGTAGCGTTAAAAAGAATTAATTTAAAGAAGATTAAAAAGTTAAATCATTACACATACTACTACTTAATGCTATTCAAGTTATGTTTAGCCATTTTTATACATTTTTGTATAAAAATTGTAGTTCATCTTGTTGGTTCACGTTTGAAAAATGGAATTTTGAAATCCATTTTTTTAACTCACTTCCTGATATGTTAGAGTTTTGAATTTTTTCTCCCTCCATTCCTGATATGCTGAAGTTTTACTGGGTGACAATAAATTATTTTAATATTTGAAGAATTTATTTATAAGTTAATCGATTAATTTAATTGATTTTTTATTATGTAGGAATTTGTGGAAAACATTATTTAACAATACCATAATACTTTAAAATAAAAAGTAAAGAAAGCAAAATAATTCTAATCTTCTCTCTCTCAGTACACTATTAAAAGCGGGATTTTAAAAACTATTTTTATACATCTCTTTTCGAAATGTAAAAGGTGTTGGAAGTCAAGATTTATCAAAAGCTGGAGAGCGAATATTTTGATGACTACCATATTTTTTTCTCAGTGAATATTTCGCATATGGGAACGATAAATTTCTATAGATGGGCAGTCAGTATATTCCAAGTAAACATGATATTTGGGGAATTGTTAGCTTCCATTGAAGGAATGTTTCGATTGCATAAGATATTCATGCAATTTGCCACTGCATTTTGAATGCATTTACTTCAATCGGGAACGAGTGTCACTCAATATTTCTAATTCATCAAACTGAAAGCTACAGATTTGCGTAGCTGAATAATATGCATAGTCATTTGTTCGTCGTTGCTACATTTATTACCCACCAGATATTTGGGTAATATTAATTTATTTGCCTGTTTTTGTTTAGGAGTTAGTTTCAGTTTGGGGGACACAAAGGGACTTAAAGTATTTTTGACATTAAAGCTTTCAGAATTTTCTGTTATTTTTGTTACAAACAGAGTGATTCAGGATTGATCGTTAAAATTTATAGTAGATCGTAAGAAATAGCAAATGAATAAGGTTTTGCGCAATAAAGTACAATTGCAAACGTACGTACGCCTGTTAGAGTTCGCTTTGTGTCCGCAACTTCTGTCTACTTGCAGAGCTGTCCGATACTGCAACCTGCCGTCTTTCGAAAAGTTCACTTTACGTAATTAACGTGAATCGGCATACGTTTCATGAATCAACTTATATGCAAATGACATAAATTGTAGCAGGAGGAAGCGGTCGGGCAGCTGCGCAAGTGTATGAAGACCGCTTACCCAACCTCCGAATGCCGCAGCATCAAGCGTAATCACCAGATTTATCTCCCATAGATTTTTCTTATTTATTGGAAGGACAGTGGATATCTTTGTGCACGAGACTCCTATTAACAGTGACATGGAATTTCAGATCAAATATTCGTTTCTGCCAGCAACGAACGCTGAAATGTCAAACTTCTTCCAGAATGTTCACTAGGCAATGCAATGGCGCTGTCAGTCCTGTGTCCCGGATGCAAATGGTCGCAACCTTGAGTGTTTGCTGCAACAGTGTAATACGGATGAGAAGATAAATATTATTTGATTTGCGACTTACTTGTATTGTTTCCTTTCCTTCATCTTCCGAGAATATTTTACCCTTCAATATGAAGTTTGCGGCCATACTTTCCTGTGTGAAATCTGGTGCTTTTACTATTCCCTACCTTCCCACTAAATTTGAATGACTAATTTTGAATCACCATGTTTGTATTTTTTTAAATGATGATAATGGTTACATCGGCGTCAAAAGAAGATAAGTATATATTAAAGAAATAGAGAGAATTATATCACATGTCATGTTCGAAATAAAAATGAAAAATATTGGTTTTGTTTCCACATTCTACGGTTTAAATTCTTCATTTAGATATATAACAGAACTGTGGTGACTTGGTGGCAGGATCTCAGCTTCGGGACATGAGTGTCACTGGTTCGAAACACAGTTCCACGAAGAACAGCGTGGAACCGTGTAAGTGGACAAGCTCCAAATTACACTAGTCTTCAAAAAACGTTTTTCGTGTAGCAGAAATGAAATTAATTGTTTTCAACTAATTCTGCAGCGTAGAATCCAAAAATAATTGTGAAAAGCTGCAACAAGTACAGTTTTTTCTGTTAGACTATTTTATCATTATTGAAAAAATAGACAAAATTATTTAAAACGCATGATTTATCATTATCAATATAATCAATTTACTAGAGAATACTGATGTAATTGATATTATGCACATACTTTTGACTAAAAAAACATCAAAACATTAAATATTTACTAAATACAATTAAATTTTATTACTTTTTTTCTTTTATGTGATATCAAATCTTCTCTCTTAAGGAACCAGCAGTAGTCACCCATCATTGTTGGGTCCCAGTGACTTTGATATCGGATTTCCATACTCCTAATGTCTAGATGGTTTTTCCCCCATTGTTCGTCGCTTATCATCCCAAGAATTTTTGCATAGAAGTCTAAATGTGAATGTAAGAAGTGTATTTTGAGTAACATTTGACAGCCCAAGGCTTGGTAGAGCTTAAGAAGCTCTTCTATTAGGATTACATAATTATCATCTTTCTTTTTCCTAAAAATCATTTTATCACCTTCACAAACGATTTCCAAGCTGCTAATTTCTCTTTATTAAGCTTAATATTGAAAACAGAATCGCAAATCAACTTTCTAATTTCAGTTCCAACAAAAGTATCCTCTTTAAATTTGGATCCACTTAATTGGGGGAAAACGTCCCCTTAAATGTTTAAATCCTCCACCTTCTTTGTCCATGGCCGTCACAAAATTTTTAATCACTCCTAATTTAATGTGAAGTGAAAGGAAAAGAATCTTTACGGGTTCAACAAGAGGGGTATACTTCACATTAATAGTTCCAATTCCTTCTGTTTCAATATCCATCTGTGTTCGTAAGACAGAAGTAACCATGATCAAAATGATCCCCCTCACAGCATAGGGACAGTAAATGGCACAAAACTTCTGTTTCCTTTCATTTAGCGAACAAGAGTCACATTGTAACTTACGTAACATACATGAGGATCCCAAAGTTTTTCTTGATCACCAAGTTTGCAGCCAAAATACAGAAAATAAGTCTTTTTCACTTCGTGTGTTAAATGTCTACCTTGTGATTTTAATATAAATCGTCCGCAAAGATGCAAAACTTATCAGGTTGAGTTTTGCAAGATCTATAAAAACTTGCCATTTTCAACATATATTGTAACTATAAATACACAACCACACTAACCAAAAAGCGTCTCTTTAATGGAATACCGGAAACAACGGATATGTAGGAGTACAGGACTGCCAAGCAAGATTACCAACAGGCAGAGTTCCCAGAAGGAAGGTTTTCCAGGATGTAGGGTGACCATATGTGACATTGTGAAAATCGCAAAAAATAAATGGATGGTGCCATTTTCTGATACCTTCACACAAAAATGGTACGTGGTGAGACTTTTTTACTTGCAGATATTTAAATAACTATCGCAATTAATAGTAAAAATTATAATTTGGCCGTTATCATGGAACCACTGTAGACCAGTGTTACCTGACATTCCCCCCCCCTTAAAAAAGTGAAACAACATCTAAATAAAAGAACACTGATACGAAATAATCGTGTAAAAGTATAAATGCCTGTGCTGTACACAGTGTAAATATCTTTTTTTTTGTTTTTCTTTTTATCTTAAATAAAATTTCCGTGTATTTCCCGTCAAACCGTTCAGTGGCCGGTCTGGTCACGAGTACGGGGGTAAGAGACGGCGTTCTGTTCTGTGTATATGGACCTGATGTGCTGCAAATACACAGCGTTGTCGTGTGATGTGTGCCATCTTCGACGGATGAGTGTAGTTCAAAATCACAACATACATCCCAAAATAAGGTAAAAATGGGGCGTTAATCAAACTAAATTAAAGTTAGACTACGATTTATATAAGTTTATTTATAATGTTTAATTTAATTATTTATTATTACATATAACTGAATTTCTATTATTATTTACTTAATTTCTAAATAAAATATATACCAGCTATTTAAAAGCTTTGAATTGTTCACTCAAATAGGATTGGTCTTGTCGAGGAATGGAATGGAAATGTATTCTCAGTTTTCCAATTATACATCTCAAGGACCTTGTTAAATGCAAATGTTCGAAGTTTAATTCCTTCTTACCTAAACTTGTGAGACAACTTTATTCAGATGTTTCTCGTACAATTTGGTTGCGAGTTTCAACGATTGTTTTCGGTAATCACTTGTTAAACTCTGACCTACTCGTAAATCTGCAATATAATTTTATAGAAAGATTTCAACTCTTGAATAATTTCTATGAATAAAAACAGTTTTTAAAAGCCTACTTTTATTAGCCTAATAAAGTTTTTTTGATTATTTGCTTTCTACGTTTTATTATTTATTTATTTATTTGTGTTTAGTATGCAATTCATTATCACAAATATTATGGAACCTTGAAATCAGTGTTTCCAAATTCACAACCAGGTGGCGCCACTGGTATGGAGAATAAAAATTTAATTAAATTTATCGGTTAACTCATGGTTAAGTTATGAAAATAATAAAATAGTGTATTGCCATCGAGAATACACAATTTACAAATTATTTTCAGATCTCTATCACATCAGGAATATGAATGAAAAAACAATTTAAAAACATGAATGATCTCGAGCTAAATAAAGGCATGTAAATAATGAGAATTTTATTGTTTTATCTGCAGTAAATTACAATTTTCTGTACTGCTTTTAACCGCTTAAGGGCCGACTTATTTTGTAAGCTACTGTATTTAAAACAAGTTAATTCGGGTTATGTCTTTAAGCGGTTAAAGAACTATCCATGTGGAAACCAAAATTGCTAGTAAATTTTTTTGCAGTAGAAATGTACAGATTATGTTTTCGAGGTTTTGATAGGCAATATGCTTCAGCATACAGAGAAAATTAAGAAATAATCGTGAAAATAACTATTAGTAGTATTAATTAATAAAATTTTTTTATAAAATACGACTTGCGATTTAAAATAATGCTGTAAGACATTCTTTGTACTACTGTTTCAATTGAAAAATAAATTAATGCTTAAATAGGATCTGCATTTTAACTACACACTTTTATCGGCCTTGTATTATTTCCATGTTTATAAAGATAGAATTTTGTAAGCGATTTTTCATTTATTTTCTGATATGCTAAAGTTTTGAAATTTTCTACTCTTGTCTGTTTTTCATGGCAATGCAGTGTTTAAATGTTTTTATAACTTAATTACGAGTTAATGAATTAGATTAATTCAAACGAGTTTTTGATTTGAAACGAGTGGTACCACCTGTTAGGGATTTGAGAAAAATTGATTTCAGGAGTTCTTAATATTTATAATAATAAATTATGAATTAATGACTAAAAAGTATAAAATAATTAAAATAAAAAATCTACTTTCTCGCACACTAATAAAGTATGTTTTTAAAGCTGTTTATAAAATTTACCCTTTTTTTGTTATGATACTTCAAAGAATATCACAAAATGAAACCATCAATAAAATAAAAAGTATTTTATATCTAGTATCTGTTATTGATACAGTTTTGCATGATATTTCAATGTTTGAACTATCATGTGTAGAGAAGGGTGAAAGTTTCAAGCATATATGTAATTATGCTGATAACACTGATATCGAACTTTGAAGGGACTGTGATAAGTGCTGAAATATGCTGTAGGATAGCACTTTCATGTTGTATTTGCATGGAATGCTTTCTCAGTTTAGGCGAAACAATTAGCTAATTTTAGAGAGTTCCAAAAGGTTTTAAGAAATAATTAATCAGTTATCAGTTGATTGTGGGGAAATGTTTGTAAGCCGAACGTTCTAAAATGTTGGCAGTGCCATTTCATTTATGTTTCTTCGTTTTTTTGCCTTGATAATAAAATAATTTTTTAGTATTTTGTGCAATAAAGTATTATATTTTTAAAATTCTGTAAAAAAATGTAAAATCAATTTTATTATCATTTCATTCTGTATCAAACTGCTTAAAAAAAGAAGTAATTAAAAATACTCCCCCATCCCGACAGCAGGGATTTATTTTAACTTTCTTTATACTAAAGATATTTTCAAAGATTAGAAATTAGCTTTTTACTATTTTATAAAATCTTGTGTTTTTAAAATTAGAGAACTATGTGATCTGAAATATACTTTTAGATAAGATATTTATGAGGAAAACTTTTTGGTTAGTAATTTTTAAATGCTTCGACTGAATTTCATGCTTACATTTCTCTTCTATTATACTCGTTTATCAGTATTCATCTAGACTGTTTGACTGTCTAATATCTTTAAATTTCAATGAATGCAAATCAAAGTAAATACTTTAAGAAGATTCCCGATAAAAGTTCTTGCTTTTCGAATGACTTTAAGCAGATTCTTGGTAAAATCTCTTGCTTTTCGAATGAAATAAGATTCCGTTTCTTCATATCTTCAGATTCCTCTATTTTCCCCCTCAGAATCGAATAAAAATTAATACCAGAAAAACTCCATCTATTTCATTTTTATGTTCTCAGTCTTTTCGCAGAAAAAATTAAATAAACCAAATCTTCTCTTTCCAGAAAACGACATTAAAACTGTTAAATGCTCTTACATGACTCGATTTCCCACTTTTACTCCATAAGGAAAAGCACTCTTTTTTGTCTCGTTTTGCCATCCATTTCTCCTAAATATGTATTTCATGCGCGGTGAAATCTAATTTTCTTTTCCAAAATTCTTACTAAATCCCATTCGATTCGATTTATGGGCGACTCGCGGGTCGTAATGCCGCCACGGTATATTCCCCCTCAAGAAGCAGCGGAAGAAAATCTGAATCCCATTTCGTAACATTTCCATAGGGTGTTCTCGAAAGTTAAGCTCACGGGCCAACGGTTTATCATACAGGATATATGCGACGGACCGATCAACTTAAGGCGATTCCCTATACATCACTGACTGTTCTAAGCCCGCGGATTTTTACCTTTTGTTCTAAGTGAAGAACGTTGTGCCGTTTTTTTCTCTGTTTCGTATCCCTTCTTTGTGATTTAGAGAGAAATGGGAGTGGGACGTTTATCTCCCCATGAGCTATATCTCTGGAGAAGTAGGAGGGCGGGAGGTAGAACATTGGGAAAAAGAATGGAAAACCTTCCATTTCCCTCCCTCGATTTCCGTTCTAACCAATAAGGCAACACTGAGAAATCGAACGTTAGAGAAGTCGTTTCGTTGTGAAGGGGAGGAAGAGTGGGACAAGTGTGTTTTGAATAAACATGTTGACGATACGGGTACTAAGTCTTGTAAATATTTGGAAACATCTGCTTGAATTTTAACTACGATATTTACTTTGAATTCAAATGACGTTCGTTTGCTTTAGATTAATATTTGCTTCTAATTAAATGCAAGTTGTTTTATGGACGTTGCAAACATATAATGAAGGGCTGTAGCATGATTTACGTGAACGCTACTTTCCAGCCAAAGCTTACAGTCAACGAAGGATTAAGACGCAATGAGAAGCCGTCTTGGCATTGTTCAGCGAATTCTCGCCAAATTTGTAGACAAAAGAAAGATCGTAGAAGTTAAATAACATTTGTTTGCCTACTACAATATCGGAATTATCAATTTTAAGGAGAAAACTCTTTTACGAACTGAACTTCCGTTAAAACGACGACTGGCAGTGAACGTTGCTACCTGCTGTAGGAGTCAATTCTTGCTCACGTGGTACCCCTCAAACAGTGGCTACTTTAGTTTAGTTACATGCACTTCTATTTTGAAGAAATGCGAGCTCTATTTTGGGATGTGCTCATAATTTTGAGCCGTGGTCATATGGAGGAGAACGACACCTGAGACGATGTTCCTTTCTCCAAACTTCTGCACCACATCAGCAGGAGGGCATTTGACGCAGACGGACTTAACGCCAGCTAAGTCCACTTTCAGGCCAGTTCTTCGATGGAATCGGGTTTCGGACCTGCAACTCTCCGGGACCGAAGCCGAAACCTTGCATTATATGATTTAATTTAGAATCTCTTTATTGACTGATTGCCATAGAAACCGTAAATTACACGAATATGCTGATCGCTAGCATATATGCTAATATTTTGTTCAGCTTGAGCTTGCGAACATCGATGGATAGCAGTTTTACACAAGCATCACTTTGGTAAGCTGCTTGTGCTATACAAATATAGTTATCGGGCATTAACTAAATCTCATTTATATTTTCAGATTTACTTGAGTAAAATGTTGGTCATTCTTGTGATTATAATCATCCACATTTATTATTTACAATTATAACTTTTATAATTTGAAGGATATGGGATGCATTTGTTATTTAAGCTCGTTTAAATGTTAAGAGGCTATCATGTTGATAATAGCATCTGCTTCTTTTGCTTTTAGGCCGATGTAATTAGAACTAAGTAGCTGCTGTACTATTCTATCATGATTATTATTTAAATATGCGTTTCTTATCTCTGCTTTATATAGGAATTTTAGATTAATAAGATGATGTGTGATAGTTAAGATTATGCATTAGGAGTTGATTTTTATCTTGATCGAGATGTATGAGCAACCATTATTTTTACTTTAGGGCTGCGGCGATCTGTTGGCGTTTTGGCTTAAGAGATCCATTTACACAAAAGATACGCCGTGTATCTAGTCTGGTTCATGTTAAACTGACGATGTCAAATGCCCTCAGTTGTTGTGGTGGGAAAGTTTAGGGAAGGAGATACCCATTCAAGTATCATTCGACTATGATTCACGGTTAAAAAGTGCATTGCAAAATAACTCTTATATAGTTTGAAATTGGTAACGGTAAAAAGACGACATTAATCTAACTAAATCAAACTAATCATATACAATTATTACGTATTACGTATACATGGATTTTTTTTACGCCTATTGTACACTGAGTCTTTCTTGAAGGTACGAATATCAATGATATTTTACGAAGAATTGCTAGTTCTTTTAAAATAAAAAAACAAAAAAAAACTACATCCTGTTAAATAACTAATTTGAACGAGTTGTACTTCGCAAAGTTTTATATTTTTAAAGTGATTTATTTAAAGTCTTTAAAATTAATTAAATACCTGGTGCAATTAACCTTCCATAAAACACGATTTAATTCCATATTACAAATACATTTCAATCAAAATGGAGAATTTTTATCAACGTTTGTGTAAAGGTATATCACAACTTAAACCATTCCATTATTTTCAGCAATAACTGAAATTTTCAATAAAACATTATTTTCATGTGTAATTTATACACATACTATTTATCTTTGTTATTTAACTTATACAGTATTTGTAAATCGAATAAACTAAAAATAAAATTAGTTTCTAACACTGTTCTGAACAATATTCTAGATACTATTCATTTGGAATATGAATTATTTGTAATATTCTATATAGGATCATATTAAATGATTGAGAGAGAAGCAAAATGCGAAAAAATGTGGAACGTGAAATTAATAATTTTGCACAGACTGATTTCGTGGATATGATATTTGAAACTTATAATTACTCTTGCGTATAGCGCAAGGATTAATGGTAAGAATTATTGCCATGGAAATATTACAAGTAAAATAATTCTAATGCAATTTTTTAATGTCGGCAAATATATTCCATATTAACATTTTCCCTTCACTGATAGGAAAAAAATATTCCTGAAGACGTTTATAGATTCTATTTTATTTCCTTCCACTACTCAGTTTCCATTTTGTTTCTTGCAAGAAATAAATACCCCTGTCACTTTACCCCTGATTATTGCGTCAGATTCCTACGATGAAGTCGAATAGTTTGAACATTATCCTGTTACTTTTCTGTCCAGTCGAATAAACTCACATTCAAATCGATTCCACCTGAACCGAACTACACCAATTTCACCTGCACTTCCGTCTCGTGATGCCAGAGATCTTCTCCACCACTGGAAAATAAGAAGAAGAAAAAGTTAGTCCGGAAAGTAGGATGGAAGAAAGAATAAGAGGAAAAGAAAAGAGAGCCAAGAAAAGAAAAGATTATGAATAGGCGAGCACGATGAAGAATATGGGATATTGTGGAGCAAAATCTATGTATCCTCTTCTTGAGGAGGAAGCGAACGTCCCCCCATTAAATTACCTGCTTCTGCAGGTGAATCAATGGACCATGAAGACTAGCTGTTGCTTTTTCTTCTGGATTCCCTCCCCCTGGCCTACCCCTCAGACTTTATGGGATTTCCAGTGCCACCGCCTCCCCCTTCTTGTTAGAAATGAATAATCTTTCCTCTTTCAGAATGGTGCTCGTTCCATCCATCCCAGTTTCCAGAACTGTTTTTCGGTTGGAAAGAGCTGTGATCCCCCGTTTTACTGCGAGAACATTGGAGGTATTCTTTCGAGAGAGATTTTCGCTGTGATAAGACCGTCGTGTGTGTGCACACTCTTTTCAGGGGGTGAAATTACGGGGAAAAGCAGGGTGTTCCGTTTAAGTTGGTTGGCGGATATTAATGAGTTCATTTGCATGTATGGGTGGAAGGGGTCAGAGACCTAATTTGCCGCTGCTCGTTAGCCTTTTTAAGGTGTTGTGTTTGTTGAAATTTAATTGCGTTTGGAAAAGGGTAACAAATAAAATGAAGATTGTTTAATTGGTTTATGAACGAAGCCATTCATATTTGCCAGATAATTCGCATTAAGTTCTGATAGCTATTTCTTTGAACTTTATTTCAGATTAGATTTTTTATACTTTAATCGTACGTAATTTTAAATAGTTATTAGGTTCTTTATATCTCAAATTAAGGCATTATTCTCGCATAAATTATTTTAAATGGCATAAATGTCTATTCCTTGATGTATGTATGAATTTTATTTGATACCTTATTGGACATTTGAACAACTCTCTGAAAAACCAGAGTTTCAAATGTTTCTTTTTTAATATCCAAATTATTGATGTGCTGCTAATGAGAACTTTATAGAATTTCCAAATGTTCCTTAAAATATGAACTAAGCATTTGAAGAGAGGGGCTAGTAAACTTGTTTTGTCGTAATAAGTTATGAAGGAATATAATTAAGAATGTTTACTGAATATCTATTTAACGCATTTTTTTACCATAAGTATAACCCCAATGTACTCTTTGGTACAAAAACACATACAAGATTAACTTATGCTATTTTGTTCTTATTCGCATTATGAATTCTATGACATCTGAAATGTTTATTGAAAAGTTTATGAAAGTAAGATTAATTTATTTTTAAATGCAGAACAAAATAATTGTGTATTTGCTGGAATAAATATGCACATCAACTTGAAATTTTTTCTCTGTCACAAATCGCAGCAGTTAAAATTGTTTCTTACGGGGATGCAAATGAGAAAGCTATGAAATATATTTGAATCGTGAAGTTTTATTTGTTTATTTATAACTTTTAATATATTTTGCTCTTCAATTGTAATTTTATTATATTAATATTAATAAAACTACGATAATGAAAAGGCTGAATTCCCTATTGATGTAATCATGAAAACCTGGGAATTTCCCACTTTTTTAATTAAACTCTCTCATCCCAGCGTTTCCTCCTCCCCCTTCAAGCCATAAACCCACCAGCCATACCCGCTATGATCCCACTCCTGATAATACCCGAGTAGGTGTTGTATAATCCCACTTTCCACCATCCCCGGAATTGCCATCGAAGGATGAGGCGAAATCGACGCATGGAAGTGGAAAAAGATCCTATTGATTATAATCAAGTGCGAGAATACTACAGCAGGGCGTCAAGTCTATAGACTACTGCCAGTGCCCTCACCAACAACTTTTTTTATTTCCTTCTTGGCGATCTCCAGAGCAGTATTAGTGCGGATTCCCCAGGCGATGTCCAAGCGGTCAGTGGTGGATTGTCCAGTCTCCTCCCCCATGGGCCAGAGAAGATGTTTATTGGACCTTAACGCTGTCACGTGAGCCGAAGATGATTTCCAAGGGGGGGATTTGGGGCTGATATAGTGGTCTCTTCAGATGAGCTTCACCGGACTGTTTGTTGTATCACAGGAGTCTTCTCTTCTTTTCTTTTTTCTAGGCGAGGTTATTATTATTAGTTTTTGCACTTCCTGTATTTACCTTGGATGGCATTGAGGTCTTGGGTCTTTGTGTCCAGCTGACACGGCGATAGGAACTTTCCATCAAGGCGTTATGTTGTCACGTACTTCCCTGGTCTTGTCGATTTTTGCTTAATGGAAGGGGAAACGTAAGATAACTTACCTCCACGGAAGTCTTTTAATCTCCAAGACTCGGGTTTCGTGTAGGGATGCGGTTATCATACGTAATCAGCTTCCGTTTTGGTGGTTGCTATTTTTTCTCGGTAGGTCCGAGTTAATTATTGAGATGAATAGCATTTGATTGGAACAGTCTAGAAAAACTTCTGCTTTTTTATTTTCTCTTAAAGAAAGTATGCGAAGATATTGCAATCGTCAAAAAATTCGACCTCGATATTTTGACGAATTTCCGGGTTTAAGATATCCCTTAGTCCGAAAAAACTATTCTAAGAATTATATCTGTAGGTCTTTGAACACGATAATTCAAACACGCAAAGAGCTAAGCGAAATTTCGTATCTCGCCTTTGTACCAAATTTTTAAATTTTTATTTTGTGAAAGATAAATTTGTTTGTCTGACCGTCCTTTGTACACGTGAACACGTTTGATACTTGAATTTCGCTATGGAATATTTTCTAGCAGAAATTAAGTTCTGATTACTATATATAAAATATTATATTATCTGAATCTGAAATATTATATAAAATCATAATGAGTTACTGAGTTCAGAAAAGATTCTTTTTCAATTCCAGTTCAAAGTAACCAACCGATGAGTTCATATTTTCACAAAACGATTAAAATTAAAGGATTAAGCTTTAAAATATTTGTAACATAATCATGTATTAAGTTAAGATAGTATAATTTATTACGCATAAGATTATTATCACATAGATGAAGAAACTAAAATTTGTTCCTTTAAAATTAGCTTTATTAAACCACACTTTTATTTAATTTGACTTATTTTATGTTTGCAAAGATGGAATTTTGGTAATCGATTTTTTACTTTCTGATGCATTGAAGTTTTGAAATTTCGTATATTTATGACTTCTCGATGTCAATACCATATTTTAATATTTCAGAACTTAATTATTAGTTAATCGATTTATTTAATTAATTTTTTATTCCATACGAGTGGAGTCACCAGATAGTGAATTTGAGAGAAAAACTTTGATTTAAAGATTTCATAATATTTATAATATTGGAATATCAATTAAAGATTAAAAAGGAATAAATTATTAAAATAAAAAACATCCTACTTTTTCGCAGAGTAATAAAAGTATGTTTTTAAAAGCTTTTTTTATTAAATTAAATTAAAACAAAAGTCCATAACAAGACAGCTACAAATGATTAAAAAAATTTTTAAAGTAATTTTTTGAAACACTTACGTATGCATTACGTAAAAAGGAGAAAAAAACAGAGTTTATAAAGTGATACTAAAAATAAAAATAATTATTAGTATGAATATATTGTAGGAAGAATCGTGTAGTAGATGTAGCTATTCAGAAATCTACCAGCAATAGCCTAATATGTCTAATAGAATGAAAGCTAATTAAATTACTCTCTGTGTCGAATTTTGCTTGCCCAATTTGCACTTTTTTCTTGTCCAAAATTAGAAGTCCGATTTTCCATAAACCGAGGAATCAAACATTTATTTATTCCGAAATGTATGGAAGCAAACAAAACTAACTCATTGGTTTGGTCTTATATATTATATGCATATATTAAACCTTATAATTATATATATCGGGGTTACATTGTGTCTTTGTCACCCAGTGAATATCTTAAAATACAGTAGGACCCTGGAATTCGAATCCCAGGAATTCGAAATTTCGGATTATCCGAACATCTTTTTGTAATTTTCTAAAAAGTGCTTACTGAAAAATGAAGGATAAATAACAATTACGATTCAGAAACAAAGATAATGCTAATTCAGAACTTAAAATAAGTATTCGAATTGGTCTTTAAGAATGAATGTAGCACCTTAATTAGTAGAAACAAACTCGGTCATCCTCCTTTTAACCTCAGTTGTTTGCCCCTGTATCGTGCGATTCGCCAAGTGTTCTTTCTTTACGCCTTCACAAAACACCCAGAGTCAATACTCTATTGCATTTGGTATATCAAAATTATTTTATCAAATTTCCCGGATAACCGAATTCCTGAAATCCGAACAAAGATCAGCCCCAATTAGTTCGGATTGCCAGGGTTTAACTTTATTGCTGTAGGGAGTCGACCGTGCCAATCCAAATTGCTTTTTGTTATATAGGACAGACAGTAATGCCCATTTTCATGAGTTTTCACTGCTTCATTTCTTCCAACATTTTATCATTGCTTACACAATTAACACTGCGATTATTTTTCGTATTTGTAAATAAACCTATTCGAGAAACGAGAAAACAAAATCAAATATGGCGACCTAATTTGCCATTTTCAAGTAGGATATATGATAGTTGCGCACGCATTCATTAAATGACGCATGGCCAACTATCCTGACCGAGTTTTCCCAAATTTAAGTCCTCTCGCTGGTGTGGTGCAAAAGATTGGAGAGCGGGTGTCGTCCTCGTCATCTGGCCGCGGTTCAGAATTACGAGGTCTATCCCAATATAGCTCTCGTGTTGCTTCAAAAAACGGAACGTTAAGATTACTAAACTAAACCCAAATTTAAGTTTGTTCATTTCTTTTTTAATTTGGAAAGAAAAAGCAAATCGGATGCATAAAGTTGGACTGATTAAGTTTTAACCCTTTTTATGCTGAAAGCACTTCTTCACTATCTTCGTAATATGACAGTTTTTCCCGACGGTGTTCAAAAGGACTTGAGAAATGTTGTTCCTACTGCAGGCAGTAAGAGTGGATGGCGATGGAGGCAGAAATTATTTTAATTATTTATTCAGTTATTTTAATTGATTGCTGAAATATTTTTCCCTTTCCTGGATATTCTGCACCAAAACGTATCTAATCATGCAGATTAAAGGTTGAAATACCCAGTAATGTCAATAGTTTAGATAAGTTTTTACAGTAACAGTAAAAAATAACTGCAGTGAAAATGAAAAATGTAAATATTGATTATTCACGCACCATTTAAAATTCCTTGTCATTTTAAATCATATAATTGTAACTAATTTTTGAACAAAATAGTTTTGCAAATGACTTTACGCTACAAAAAATGGACTGCCTCACCGAATATTGCTTTAATACATATTATGTTGAGGGCATTTATGTGCCACGCCTAATTCTATTGAAACAATTTCTTAATATTATAATATTTTGTGATGTAAGTCTTATACTATAAACAAATATTCTTGTATTTCGTCAAATATTGCGTTAATACATACATTGCATATATTTTTACGTGCTACGCTTAATTCTATTGAAACAATTTCTTAATTTTGTAATATTTTGTGATGTAGACCGTATGTACAAATAATCTTGTGTTTCAAAATAAAGACTACTCCATGACTCTTCTATTATTTAAAATGGTACGAATTCATTTTATTAGATAATTATTTTGCTTAGTTTGTTCTTAGTACGCTTCTGTTTAATCAAGGTCGCTTATTAATTAAATCATGTTAATAATATTTATTCATCTTAATGTATTATTCTTCATAACTGGTTTATATTTTTCAGCACAAAAAATTCAGAATTTAGGCTAATTTTGCATTGTCTGCAATAGAATTTTTTTCGTAGAACATGATCTAAGAAAACTGCACAATTAAATTCGTTTCTCTCTCATATCAAAGTCAAATATTAGCATATGATAATTGAATTTACTTTTCTGAAGTTTGATACTTTAATTTCGCTACGGAATATTTTCAAGCAGAAATTAAGTTCTGCTTATATGTATCTAAAATAGGTGAAGGATGAATTATTCTTATCAGATAAAGTGTGATGTCAATACTTGTGTATCTTAAATATTAAGTCTAAGAGTTCTGAAATTTTGTCATAATATTTGGACAAACTAACCTTATTGAAACTTTGACGAGCCCACATTTGCACATATTCATCAAACAATGCTTTGTTTATAAAAAAATTAAATTCTTTTATTGATTATCGTGGGAGGTAATTTCTGCATGCTAATTGTATTTTACACCAGGAAACATTGTTACATGCTCGCTTCGCCCACTACTTAAATTTAATCAAACGGTTCAGTAAAAGATGCCAATACTAAAGCTCCGAAGATTATAGTAACAAGTAGTGGATTATTTCAAAGTTTCCCCCAAACAAATGGAGAGGCGTATAGACATTCAATGTGAAAAATTTGAAACACGAATTTCCTATTCCCTTTTTCTTCTTGAATTGAATTCTAACACTTCTTTAACTATTTTCTTGATAAAGTTGAGACTTTGTTCTAGGAATTAGTGTTAATTTTCTCCTTTTGTTTCTCATGCACTTTCAAGTGAAAAGTTGGTCATAATTTAATCGTCAAATGAGATTTGTTGCTGTGTATCGTGTTGTAGTCAAGATTTGTATTATTGATAAGTTGGTTGTTACATTGCTCCTGTGGAGAAATCCTAAATTGAGAATAAAATATTTGTGTTCGTCGTTCTTCATTGAATTTTCATTACGGAAATAGATAGTCGATATTACAGGGGCACAAATAAAACTGATATGGAAAATTTGATCCCAGACACTAACCATCGGAGTGTAGTCGTGCAAGTAAACTAGAATCGCACCTGGACATTCTAGTTTACTTGCACAAAATGGCATTTTTTGTGTTTAGACTCGTAGTATAGTGAAGAAGATCGACTATGCATTTTGGAACAGTCCCAAATAGCACAAAATGCTCTACAATATTGTTACGATAATTTCACGATACTGTACGGCATTCATAATATCGAACAACGTCGTGGAGAATATCGTACAATATCTTGTGCTAATGGGAGTACCTCTTCCTTTTCATCGACTGGGTTTGAAATTTCACAACACAAGTTTCAGGAACACTTTCCAAATTTCATGTATGATACTTGTTGCGTTGTTGAGTTAACGTGTTCACATTCACAGTATACACGGACAGACAGTCTGCTCGTTCGCGGATTTGGTCCAAATTTTGATGCAGATTTGCATTCAGCTGATAAAATCATAAATCGAATTTCCTCATCTAGTGCATACAGGCCCATCTTATGCAATGGGCTGTAGCCTAAGATCACCGTTGATCCAAGGACGCCGAACATTTTATTATTCTGATTTTATTTTAATTTTGAACAAAAAAATTATTTAAGTATAATTTTAAATATGAAAAGGAGCCTTTGCCAAATTGTAAAGCATTATTCAAAACATCAGGTGACTTTTTTTTGCACTTCTCTTATTTTATATGGGCCAAATTTCTAGTTACAGTTCTGATGGGGCGCTGAATAACTTTAGCCCAGGACGCTCAACTTTGTTAAGACGGCCCTGAGTACTTAGCGTTGTTAAATTATCTTGTTCACTTGTACTCAAACAGACAGACTTCTCTTTGAAGGATATCGTCCAAAAATTAGATGCAAATCTATAAATTTAGTATAAAGTACGTATATACTAACTTCTATTCGACTGTTCGACTCTTGTTTCTTTTCTAGTTATCGTGTTCACACACAGACAATAGGACATAATTCCAAAAATGGCTTTTTTTTGGACTCTGGAAGTTCTTAATAATGGTGATCCGCTTCAAAATATTGAGGTAGAATTTTTTGAAAACCACAATGCTTTAAAAGGTTGTGATCTGTCGAGTTAAGCCATATTTAATGTTGATGTTATATTTTAACAAATAAAAAACAAATAAAATAAATATTGAGTTGCTTGTTTCCTTTTTTCATCCCCATAGCTGCGAATTAAATGCTAAATGACAATGTAATTGCGTAGCATTCACATTTCTTGAAAACTGTCTGTAACGATTCCTCTTCATGAATGGCATATTAAAGCACTCATTTTGTTTCCCATTGCTTACCGACAGAACGGCAAATCTTTTTCCAACATCATCCAAATTGCGTTCGTTTCTGAGCAGTTATAAAAAGAAATTCACCTTTTCATAAAGTGTGCCTTCCATCATTGAAAGGCTTACTTTTCTTCGCTCAGTTTCAACTTTTTTCTCCACCTTCATTGCTACTGGAAAAGTAATGCTACTACGAAGGGAAAATCTTCTGGAAATCTTCGCTCATCAATTTCTAGGTTTGCGTTGAAAATAACTCCTTAAGATAATTTTTGGAGGGAGGATACCATTTTCTGCTAAGAATTTTAGTTGTAATAACTATGGCCCAGGATGCATTTATTGAATAAAATTTCACTTCCAATTTTTGGAGGGAGAAGATCGTTTTTTGTAGGAAATTTTAGTTGTAATATTTATTACTGTGGATGTATTTACTGAATTAAATCTTCCTTTCAATGCACAAAAAATATTTTGTTATAAATTTTGAAGCTAGCGGTGGTTCGATACTGGAGTTTCGGCTTCGTTATCAGAGGATCGTGGTTAAGATACCCATTCCTACCAAATATCCGCTTTACACTCGGGTACATTCAGTTATAGGGTTGCTGGCTCCAGACACTATTCCATTAAAGTTCTGGCTTATAGAATGTGCCCTAAAGCTCTGTGGATACCTACATTTACGTGATTAAATTTCTGCTTGATATGAATCTGTTCTGAAAAAATAAGTAACGTGTCTTTTTTCTCTGAGTTAAAGTCTCACAAATGATAAATTTTGATTTCAATATATTATTATTGTATTTTTGCAATTTTTGATAAGTCGATGCTTTTTCGGAATTGCTCATGTTTGAACCATATTGAGAACAAGAAAAGAATCAGAAAGTTTTATATGGCTGAAAATTTATATTAAATAGATATTAATTCTTCCTAAATTATTTAACGCTCTTTATGACCCGTAGTGTTTTACATATATTAAAAGTCAAATGTGCCCTTGATGGAAGTTTCGTGTTTGCGTCTATTTTATTTCATAGATTCATATAGTGCATTTCATTCTAATTCATAATAGTGCATTTCATTCTAATCTTCAGATGTGAAATGCGCTTGCATGTTTGATAATATTAATTTGAAATCAAGAAGTTTGTAATTTGTTGTTGTTTCTCTGTTGTTATCGCTTTTTACGAAACTATATTAAACAGACATCGTAAATCTCTTCATATTTTTGCAAAGAACAATCTAATAAGAATAAATTAATAAATAATCCTCTCTTTAGGAAACATAGTCACAGCTGTGAAAACCTCTCTTTCCTTCGGGAATTTAAAAATTGCTTTTTAATGCGGTGCAATTCAGAATTTTCAGATCAATTGAAACATACTTTCCCTATTCGATTTTTCACCTCTGTTTCACTAATTAATAAAAATATTGCGTATTCAAGAAAAATCTCAAATTTTCGAGTATTTCTAAAAACTTGTCCTGTTTCGTCACTAAATGCATGGCAACTCTCACTGCCGTGTTAAGGCTTGTAATGAAAGCATCCTATTTAATACTGACTTTAAAGGCTCATGGAAAATATTCACTTCATAAAAATTACAGTTGAGTAAAGACGGATGATAGTTTGAATCAAACAAATACGAATTAAAACTTAAAGAAATCAATCAAAATAGGATAATTATTTGTAATATGTAGTTCGTAACTCGTGTGAACTCTAAGGATATAAATTCTTAGGTAATAGGGCTGTATAATTCTAAACATGTAGAAATTACACGAAAGAATAACAATAACCGCTTTTTTAAAAACCGTTAAAACAACAAGATTAATCGAAATTTGAGATTTTGTAATATGAAACTCGCTATCTAAACAGTTTATATTTCTTTTAGTCCCTTTTAATTACTATGATTTCAAGTCGCTTAGACTATAATTTCTATAGTAAGCCGCTATTCTAAGCCGCATTACTATAATTTCAAGCCGCCGAATAGAGGAAATACATCATCAGAATCCGATTATATAAGATCAATATGTGCAGTCGACTTCAGTTTCATTTGGTGGAAAGTCGATAAAATAATAACGCTAAATTGCAATAGTAATAGAAATAAATAAGCAAAAAAAATCTGTAATATTGGAATCAATATCACAATAAAAGGTGTTCCTCTTTAAAACATGTCTTTAAATGGAGGTTTCGAAAACAGCTTTAACGTAAACCTGCTTATCGAACTTAGTTATAGGAAGGAGAAAAGCGTAAACGGATTTGGAGAGAGGAAATTGTCCTATTAAACTAAAAGCACAATTCCTGATGCACCTGCATTCGCTAGCTAAGCAAATGCCTCGACGATTAAAACTAGTGTAATTTCTTTATCGATAGTTTCGAAAGTTGCAGAACTAAAACTAGGCATTTTTTGTTTTTGTTATTTTGACATTTCTGATAAACTTTTACTGCCATTTTGTTGGTAAGAACAAATAAATGGTATTCCTCAAATATCATTACTAATTCTTGAGTTGGTGTGTGCAATCAGCAAATTTCTACAACAAAGCTTATAAAATAGTTCTCCTCTGTCCAATTTTAGTTGTCCGATTAAGCCATTCCCCTCCAAATTGAAAAACCGACTAGGTCATATTTGTCAAAACTCGGTTTAGATAGTTGTCCATACATCTTGTAATGTGTGTTTCTACCACTATCACGTTTCCTGAATGAAATTGGGAAATAAAGTCACCATATTCTATTTTGTTTTATTGTTACTTTGTCCTATTATTTACAGAAACGAACGTTTTTCTTATGTTATTTGTGTAAACTTCAATGAAAACATTAATTTCTGGTTTATTAAGGATCGTTCTGGTGAACGAAGATGAAAGAAAATAAAAGTAAACTCGAATTGACACAGAAAATATGTCAAATATAGCTAAAACACCTTCAGCAATCAGGTGTCAAGGACATCACATACCTTTAATGTATCCACATTTAAATATTAGGTTTAATATATAATAGAAGATCATTGAGTTTAGTTTCGTATGTTTCCATATATAGATAGTGGTTTCCTTGATTATTTCAACAGCGGACATCCAATTTTGGAAAATAAAAAAAAGAAAAAGAATTGCAAATCAGACAATTAAATTAAAACGGAGCGAGTATAAAAACAATTGACAGTTGTAGGTTATTTATGACAGCTTGTGTAGTCAGATATTATGGATTCAACTGATGTGATGCCACAGTTCCATGATAAACTTTACTACACTTGTCGTCTAACATGCCTTGTTTTAAGCTATTCTATAATGGCGGGCGGTTTTATGTCTTAACAATGTGTTCCAAAATTGAAATGGTACGAATCATTTAACTTACGCCAGATGAGCATCAATTGATTTATTCCATTATATAAACACTTATGTGGTTCTGAGTGTAAGCTTTACACAAATATACAAGGCGGTCATAAATTATTGGACCCCTTTTCAAAAATTAATTAAAAAACTAATAATATTAGAGTTCGGTTTTTTTAAAAATGAGAGCGCATTTTAAAAAGTTTTTTCAGATAGGTATCGCGCCGTTACGGCGGTCTAGGTGTTCGTAAATTATTGGACATCTCCCATTTATGAGAGCCATTATCTGCGAAACTATTAAAGCTAGAAGAGGAATAAAAGCATGTATTTTTAGGGAGTTTTACGCTCTTTAATTTGTTAAATCAATTGTAATTCGAATACTGAATAGTTTTGGAGATATTCAAGAAAAACTGAAAAAGGAAACCAGAAAACGCGCATCTGCTTCTGCTGATCGGCAGCTATTGCATATGGAAATCTCTTGCTGTAGCAAATTTATAACACCGTAATAGTACGTCAGCTATCTGTAAAAAACTTTATTTGCTCTCTCATAAAAAAAACCCGCAGTTGTAACATTATTAGTTTTTTAAAATCAATTTTGGAAATGTGTCCAATAATTTCTGACCACGCTGTATCTGTAAAAATTAAACACAATTTATCTGAAATATATATAGATGCTCCTATATTTTGGTGTAAAAAATACTGTTGATATTTTATATGAGCTTAAAATAAATTTTTAAGAAAATCTTTCTTTGAGAAAATGGGCTGTTATTTTGTATAGGTTACTTTTTTGTTATGTTTCGTTCAAAATTTTATATACATTCCTTTAGCATCCTAATTTCCCTGTGAAAACGTCGTAAGAGGGATTTCAGCAAAAACAAAGTTTGCTTTTTATTCAAATGTAGGTAAATGTGCTGTTTATTCTTGAGTAAGAAATTTATTTCTTCCTTACATAATTTCTCTATTTTTTTAAAGTATACTTAAAGAACACATCGCTTGCTAAGTTATCAACAGGAACAAAACAGCAATTTCATTTCAGTACCCTAGCGGTTTTAACGATTTGACTGCACGCGAAACGTACATAAATGTAGTTTCCTTAAAACATAAAACATTTTTAATGCTTAAGTATTTGTTCTTTTGAAAATGGGTACATTTTGAGTTTGTAATGCGCACATCACTGAACTGCTGTAAATGAAGTCCATAACACAGAATTCTAAAAACTCTCTCTCTCTGTCTGCAAAGTGAAATGATACATCAGTTTACTTTTTAGTTACAGTGACATTAGCGTCTCGTTTCGAAGCAACACAAGGTCTATTTTGTGACGGACCTCGTAATTTTGAACCTAAGCTGGCACCCCGTCTTCAGGCTTCCACACCACACCAGCGGGAGGACGTTTGACCCAGGATGTCAGATTTAGCGTGCAATAGCCCACATACACGACGGAATTTAGTAAAATCGAGCTTCGAGCCGCGTATATGAGTTTAAAAATTGTCTTTCTTTATTATCCTATACTGTTATAATCGTGTATCTATTAAAGCACACCAAGATATCTAAAATTCAATATAAAATATCCTTGAAACATTCAAATGATTTACAATATTGATATAAATTGTACGTAGTTGTTCAATAACTGCTCTGTGACGAGAAATTTCTTTGTCACCCTGTTTGACACAGAGGCTGTTGTGGCCTGATGGTAAAATATTTGCTTCGATAACTGGAGGGTCGCTGGTTTGAAAACTGATTTCACCAAAGATTTACTTTGTACTTTGGTCTTCTTCTCGCTAAATCCGTTGGGGATGATGCAAGTTCATGTGATCACTTTTCAAAATTAAGAAATTTGTACCTAAATATCACTCAAGTAGCTTCAAAATGGGGTGTTAATCTAACCAAAATTTAAATTTAAACCTGTTGAACATAAAACTTGAAGTAAATCCTTTACTTATTTGATAGCAAATTCACATTACATTATTGTTATCAACATACAACAAACCTCTTTGAAAACTATTATTTTAAAGTTAATTTTTCTTCCCCTGGTATCAGTTTTGCGGAGAATTTCAGTTACATTAGCAAAACGAAACTCAAGATCTTTCATCAAACTGTGAATCCTCAAAAACTGGCCAAAAATACGAGGAGAAGGAACCAACAAAACAATAAACGCTATTACAGCAACTGCCAACCGAAAACTTCATTTCCATGTATAATGACGTTCCTAAACTAATGGTTGTGTTTCTAAAAGTCTACGTAAAATACATGGCAGGGACCTGCTGATTCATTAATTTTGAGAGAAACGGAGCAATGTGTCAAATAGAGCCTTCATACGCGTAAAGTTGCCAAAGGTAATAGTAATACATCATTAACGCCCGAGCCTATTGGCAGCTTAATAACAAAAATCAATCAAGTTCGAGCCTTACTTCACACATTTTGGCTGTCAAAAATGATGCTTTTCTGCAAGACCGTAAAATCCGGATTATCGATTAGTTTAGCATTCAAAAGGAAATATGGGGGGAGGCAAGGAACTACATGGAAATAGGGTGATTTAGTCTTGTGGATCGTTACTTATTCAGATATATCGGAACAGTTTTTGGGATCTACGTGCATAGTTATTGGATTCGAGGTAAAACAAGTGGAAACAGCATCGATTCAATGCTTCTTTTTCATCTTTATTTTTTCCCCTCGCTGCATCGAATCGTAATCGTAATATGGCGGCGGTCGAACGATTTCGAGGATAATTGTGTAATTTTGTGGAATAAATGAATAGCCTCTCCTGCTTGATGCCATCGGAAAAATGCAAATACTGGATACACGGATCGAACGTACAACGTGGGAAATTAAGTTATTTGTCGCAGAGAGAGAGAAATTGCGCGGTTTTATGATAAAATCAATTTAGAATATTGATCGGTGTTTTTGAATTATTCAAATAGGATGTAAACGAATCTAGAAGAGATTAGCGGAATTTTACGATGCAGCTTTTTCTGCTCTCTTCGTAATTGGCACATTCAAGCAAAAATCAGGCCTCTAACATTGATTTGCTTACCTTCAATATGTTCAATCTCTCAGAAATAAAAAAAACCTCTTTGTGTAAGGTTTAGAAGAATCAGAATCAGAATAAATGCCCTCAATGAAGAAGTAAAATGAGGCAAAACAAATGGCTTAAGAACATTTCAAAATACAAAAAAATATTTGTTATATATTTATCAATGACCTTACATAATTTTAAGGTGACCGCCTATGTTCGGAACAAAATCTTTTGAAAAATTGTGTACTTAAAAAAAATTGTTCTTGCATTATCAATTATAAACACAAAAAAGACAAAAAAGTTTCTTATAAATATAATGTTTTTTGAGAAACATGGGAATTTGTAGTATATTTTAATGAAATTTAACCAACACGGGTAACATTCTACACCAAATTGTAAGGCAGCAATTCTAATTTTCTTTACACACAAGTTATAGAGGACAACGATCTATGAAATGAACCAAAAAATAAGAAAAAATTGAAATTCAAGTAAATTTGGGGTAAAAATATTTTTAAATATACTTTTTTCCATTAATTTACAACTTAATTTCTCTAAAAGAACCTGTAAGTTAAAAAATATTTCACGAACAACAAATATTTTGCTTAATTTGATTGCTTATACTATTTGAAACATGTGCTGAAACTTTCAAGTGGATATATTAATTAGATTTTGACATATCATGCTAACGGTGGGGAAATTTTATGCAAAACAAAAATCTGAGAAAATTTCACTTAAAGATTTAATTCGGGTTAGTTTTGCTTCAGACTAAGCATTTCTAATTCACTGAAAAAAAATGTAAACGGAAAGACGAAAGTCTGAACTACAAGAAAAAGTCAAAAACTCATTTTCGCCAATGTGGCCCAAAACCAGTGTTTTCAACGTAGGCGGATACCTTAATAAATATATCCTATTTTTAATCCTATTTTTTTAAATATATCCCTTTTAAAATAATGCTTTTTAGATAGTACTGATCTCCTTTGTCTTTTGTTGGGAAATTTCGGGCTAAGAGACGCTATAATTGGCGTAATGCAAGCTTCTTACAGAAACATTTCCCAAATATTTTGAATCCATTTCGAATAAAATCCTTAGCCCTTGATAAAATGGACTAGAATGGATTTCTTGTTTGTTTAATTCGATTCCCTCAGAGTTTATCTTAGTTTTTGGCTTTCTTTGAATGATTTTTATTTCCTATTATCACAAGATGCTCGACAACATTCATACGATATCTTTACGATGTTGTACGACATTCAGAATATCGTAGCAATATCGTGAAGATATCGTAAAATATCTTGTGCTAATAGCGTACGGTGATAGTTGAAAAAATTCGCATTTGTATTCAGTGAGAGCACAAGACCGCATTATATGGAAAGCTACGAATGACTGTATCATCATAAGATGGCGTAATAGTATCTTAGAACTTTAGAAACAACTCAAGAAATTAACTTTAGTTTAAAAGTAGTTAAATTAAACAGAATAACGATTGCTGGTATGGAAAACGAAATACTGTTGAAATATATCAAATGTTTTTTAAATTCATTAGGATTATATCTAAAATTGCTTAAGTTGACATAATGATACAATGGATAGCTTTTCTACAGTAATGATATAAATTATAGTCAGTGTCAACAAGAAATGTTACGGACTTTAATTAAGAGTTTTGTTGAGATAACCTCCAGTTTCTAATTACACTATAAAAATGCTATAAGGAAATTAAGCTAAAAATAAAAGACTCAAAAAGAAAATTCCTAAACTTTCATTAAAAATTTTAAAAAGTGTCATAAATATAATTAAAATCCCAATTTACTTTAGTATTGCTATCAACGATTTACGATTTTGTTTTGACCTCCAATTTTGATTTTTAAAAATATATATTATACTTTTCCGTTTACTAATAAAGCTGTGTTCTTAAAAACTTCCTTAATTTTAAATACCGTTGACTATTTTATGAACTTGATAAATGAACTCGAGTCTTTATTTGCATACAATTTATAAATTAAAATAATTCAAACTGTGCTGCTTTCTATGTAGCATTGAAGAGACTTTTCAAGTGATTTGGAACTTGGAGGTGCAATTGAAATAAAAATCACCCTAAAAGTCAAGTACGCAAGCAATTCCCTGCATTTACCTATCTAACTAACTCCTTTATTCCTTATCGCGTCTATTGTCTTTGATCCTTTGTCGGCGGGTGTTTGTTGGTATGAGTCCCGTTACGACACAGGTGATCGCTCTAAGTGTACTTTTTCTTTCTTCTCGGCGTCGGACGTAACGAGATAAGGGAAACTACTACAGCGATTGCTATTTGCTGTTCGTTCTCCTAACGACCAATCGTACGTTTTCCTCTGCCTATCGCACATAAACAAAAGCCGAGCTTCCATCATCGCCCCAGCCCCATTGTCAATCCTATTATTGTCTGCAGCCAGTAGTAATGGCAGAAGGTCATTTGTTCCTTAACACTTCCTTTGAAGAACTTTAAGAACTCCGCTTACGGCTAAGTGAGCTCGCTCTCTCTGCTCTGCTCTAAAGAAAAGGATGAGTGCCGCCGCGTAAAACACTGCTGCGGAAAATACTGCTGCGCCTCAAAAAATATAATAAAGGAATAAAGTAGTTGAGTAGTAGAAAAATTAAAAAATAAAAGACGAAGGAAAAAATAATGATAAAGAAAAGAAAGATAGGATAGGATAGGAAATGAAGGCAGAAAAACTTAGAAAAGGATTTTCGAGCCAAAAGAACACTTAATCGCAAGATAAAGCTTCCAACGATCGAAGGCACAAAGGGAGATTAAATTTAGAGCCCGCCAGAATCCTTCGGTAGTATCTTTGAGTTGCAGGCGTGCTGCTTCAAGGTGAAGACAAAAGGGGAGAGAAGCTAGGGACTTCTTTCATTTTATTCCTTTTTCTTTTTTTCCACGTTTAATCAATGGGAAACAGAGCCAAGGAAGAAGAAGAAAGTGCGGTTCTTGTGAAACTTTTTGAAATTGGAGCGCTGACTTGATCGAGATTGGCTTAATTTATAATTCTGGAGAAGCAGCGCTATCATGATCACTAGGGGGAGAAAAGTTCGTTGGAAATCTGCTTAAATTAAATCAAAGTTTCTCTTAGACTGACGAGTGGCACTTTCTTTCCCGTAGCACGTAATTTCCTTACAGACAAATGCCATGACTCTGCCTCTCTACAAAATTGCCTTGATTTTCAAACAGTTAATGGAATCTGACAGAAAGATTGATCCTTGAGTTTTCTGAAATATATAAGTTACCTTGTTTAGAAAAGTGCGCCTATCAAGGCTGGAATTCAGGAGTGGAATTTACTCATTTAGCTATCGTATGGCGGATAATTTACTATATAAGGATTTTAGTTCTTTGTAGAAAGCAATACTGTATCATATAGGAACTGAATTCTTCAAAACAAGATTAAATGCAAAAAGAATACGGATGAACTTGTGGTAGCTGTCAAGCTGCAAGCTGAATCACACAAAGCAAATCATAGTTACTCAAAGAACGGTGTTAATGATAAAACACAAAAGTGCTTTGTGGTGAATTGATGAAAGAGGAAGACGCAATCCGATTATACTCTCTTACAATCTAATTTCACGAATTCTTCGATATATGGCTTGGCGATATATATTTCAACCAATGGCTGCCGCTGACCTATGCATTTATGTCCAGTTGTGAGACTAGTGAAGTTCAGTAGATGAGGATGACCATGGGTATCTCGCCAAACTTCTGTAATGAGAGCACAAGATGCCATCGCCACTCCAGGAACAATGCTAATGACAGAAACTCTAAAGAATTTGGTAGAGAGAAAAAAATACAATACGGATATCCCCACCTATAGGTGATGGGCCCCCCCCCCCAATTCTTCGATATATGGCTTGGTAAGATATATTTCTCCCAATAGCTGCTGCTACTAAGTCGTGGGCTTATGTCTGACAGTAAGACTATTGTGGGCTACTGAATGGATCATATGATTTTAAAACAAAGCCAGGTGATGAAGCAGACCATGAACAACACTCCAAACTTCTGCATGACACAGACTCCGCAGTTAGATTTAACTCCAAAGTATACAACAGTACTACAGTGAAGTTGTCTCAGAATTTGCATTCTTCAATCCCGAATGCGAAATTCTGCCACCACGTTCACAGGAACTTTGGGATGCATTCAAAATTAGTAGTATGTATAGTAATCGCAATTCACTTTTCCTTTTTATTTTGAAATAACAGAAATTTTTGTTTCATGGGTTCTTTATGTGATCTTAGAAGCATTAATAATCAAATATTTATTTAGAAAACCGAAAAGCACAAGATTTTTACGTTTCTTATAGTGCAGAAGAAACGAATCTATGAATGCACTTTATCATAATAATATTAGACAGGGTAGCAGTTTGACCATTATCTTAAGCGTACCAAATTTAAGGAATAGATAATATCCAATTATTTAAATTACTATATTACTGAAATGAGTTATGCAGCATTCTGATACCTTCGTTCCCAAATAACATGCTGTAAAAATTGCAAAATTCCAAGTATTGCACTACATTCTGACAAGATGATTTTCAGATGGCAACTCAGTCATTCCTCACTCGCGATATCGCACTGTTTTGATAGAAGTAAAAGTGTTGCGTTTCCTTAAAAACTATTTTGATACGACGGTTGAATGCTTTAAAACAAAATCAAATGCATTGTTCCCGTTATTGCCATTTAAAATGAACAGATATACAAAAAACGGCACCTAACTACCATCGCAGGTGGTGGGGGATCCAAACGCACTTGGTCTATCACAGCTAACCAATCCCATGAGTCAACGACTCATTTAAAAGGAAAGTGTGTGATAACCTCTATTTATCAAATCGACCCTGAGCACTTATGGTAGAAGTCTGACATAGCTCCAGTGTATGAGATGAGTCTTCTTACTAGAGGACTTTCAGGGGAAATTGGCCCACATTTTTGTTTCGCCTGGAGTTAAACCTTTAGCAGCTAACCCGACCGTCGCAAGAAATTCTTTACTAATCATAAAGAATTACTCCGCCAGCCACGAGAACATAAGGTAAAGTTGATTCACGGAACCGCTGAAAATAGCTATACGGGGGAAATAACCACGCATAAAAAAACTCCATTACGAGCGTTACAGGCTCGTAACCCACAAAAGGAGGTACATCCCATCGTCGGCGATGTGATTGTTAATCAGTCAATGCCGCGAGTTTTGCGCCAGGGGAAACTAGAAACAGATTATTTACGTCAACTTCTCATCCTCGTGCTCGGGATGACCCTCTAGAGGATGCAATTCGTTACTAAACCGCACATTGGTCTACCAATTTTTGGATAATGTTGGTTAAGAGTTTAGACCAGTGGTGCGCAAACTATTTTCAATTCCGAGACCCTCACTTTGTGTAAAACTTTTTCACGACCCCTAAAGCCTTATATTTTTTTGTTGACAAATAAATTTCTTTGAATTCAGCGACCCACAAAAATTTTCTCGCGACCTACGATTTGTGCACCACTGGTTTAGACACAGGATAGAACCTTCTTCCTTTCTCCTCCGATAATATAGCAAGCACACACGTTTTCTTAATAAGTTTCAAGTTTTTATTTAAAAAGAAAATGTTCAAAAGCACATCGTATCTTCTATTTATTGTTCTAGTTGGTATCATATTACCAACTAGAACAATAAATTCCTTACGCATAAGCTGAAACTGGTATTCTATCTTACCTAGAAGGCATGAAGAGGAAAAACACAGATTTTCAGTTTCGTTCACTGAATTGTAACGTTTCTTTGTTTAATATTATAGTAGAACCCCGGGAATCCAAACTAATTGGGGCTGACCTCTGTTCGGATTTCAGGGAATTCGGATTATCCGGGAAATTCGGTAAAATACTCTTGATATACCAAATGCAGTAGAGAATTGACTCTGGGTGCTTTGTGAAGGCGTACGGAAAGAGCACGCTGCGATTCGCACGGTACAGTGGCAAACAAGTTGAGGGTAAAAAGAAGATATCCGAGTTTGTTTCTACTAATTACGGTACTGTATTCATTCTTAAAAACAAATTCGAATACTTCTTTTAAGTTAGCAATAAGCATTATCTTTGCTTCTGATTCGTAATTGTTTTTTTTTCCTTCATTTTTCAGGAAAAATTTATAAGGAAATTTAAAAAAGATGTTCGAATTATCCGGAATTTCGGATTACCCGGGTTCGGATTTCCGGGGTTCTACTGTATTTCAATTTTTCCTTCCAGCATTAACAGAATTTCTTTCGGTGAATTTAACCTCAACTCAGAGAGCTGAGATGTCTTTCTAAAAGTGCTCATTGAAAAATGTTTTTACTATGTAAAACGGTTTTCTTTGATTTTCAGAAAGAAATACATGAAAATCATAATATTAATGTAGGATGTATATTATTTCTGAGAAAATTACTTTGGTTTGAAAGAAAATTTTTCATGACACTATTTTAAACTTTGGATTTTAGAATTCGAATAATCCTGGTTTCGGTGTTGTCCTAGTGAAGCGTCTTGGGCCAGGAAAACTTCACATCATCGCATTTACACTTCTGAAATCTGTTCTAAATTGAGTTGTATTTTATGATGATTTTTCAATATAGTTAAAATATTCACTTTTCCGCATCAGTCCAGAGAACAACTTAGAATTATAAATTTTGTTAAGTTTTGTGTGTGTGATTCTGAATACATCAAAACCTATTAGAAAATTGCTGAAAAATAATTCAATAATGTTATTTTTTTGAGAAAAACAATGTAGTTAAAGAAGACATTCGGAATAAACTGTAGTAATTATCAAATTTAAAATTTTTTATTTATTTATATCATTTTAGCAATTTTAACCATTTCAATTAGCGACGTCAAAATTTTAAAAAATATTGTTTTGTGTCTCCCATAACTGGCGCCAAGATTGAGGAGGTTAAATTACATTTATAGATAAAGAGATACTATTTCATTTAAAAATAAAATGTTATGGGTTTTTTATTTATGGTTAAGTTTACTTGAGTACATCTTGGGAATTATGAAAATTGTTCCTGCGAATTAAATTTACTTTTTAATCTTGCTTGGGAAATCTCACCCATTCGTTTTACTTTCTAATTTGAATAATTAATTTTATTTTATTGGTATTAACTAAATTATATTTAATTTATAGAATAAGAATAAATATATTTTTGCTTATGTAAGAGTTTTTTAGCGATGATTTAATTTAGATTTCATTAATTTTTTTATTCTGTTACTGTCTGTTTCTGTTACGTGCAACAAAATGAGAAGGCATGAAAGATTTTCTTTCGTAATTATTAATTTTCGATGTTGCAAGTTAACAGCAAAATATTCTGGTAACTTGCATGATTATAGAAGATTTCTCCTCCCTAAATTGAAAATACGAATAAATTATTCATTAAGATAAATGCATAACTTATCCTTATTATATTCCATGATTGCAGCTTGATAAAATATTTTTTCTTCAACACAAACCTGCTCCCTCATTTTTCTGTAATTCCATTATCTTTCATGCATATGGGGAAAATAATTGAAAACTGAACTTTTTAACTTCATACGAAATTAATATTTTTCGTTTTCCTGTAGAACATCTGAAGGAATAACAAATTGCGCAGTTGTTTTTGCATCGTCTCTGCAAATTGTTTTTCTGAATTTGGTATCAATCTTTTCTTTTCCTCAGAATGGAATCCGATGTCTTCTACGAACTTGTGAGGCAGAGAATGAATTTCTGATACATAAAAATACAAACAGAAAAAACAAAATCCATTTCATTTTGAATTCGATTTGCCTGACTCCTTGATCTTCTATCTATTCAAATTTTTAGTTCTTTTTGATGGAAAAGTTTCGTAGGTTCTGAAACAAAAATTCGGAGCTAATTTTTTTTCGTTTAATTTTAGATGATTGCAAATACATAACCCTATATATTTTTTTTATTTCCAAAAAGTGCAACGATTGTTGAATATTATCTCTTTTATGTATTGTTATTTTATGATTTTTTAAAGAAAATCAGTAGATTTATTTTTAATTTATTAATCGCCTGTCTAAGTTTTCTTATATTTTTTCTATTCTAAATACTTTCCCTATGATGTAAAAAGCATTCGCCTTTATTTCGATATAATTTCTTCAGTTTGTTTCACGATATTGCTTGGTTATTCTTAAAAGTACTCGATATAAGTAATAATTATACTTTTGGAAATATATAATATTTTGTATTTATAATATTTATGCTTTTGGTAACATATAATTATTATAAATACACAATGATTACTGAGATAAATAATATTTAAGCTTATTTAGTCATTTTGTATAATCGTAGTCTTATATCGTTATGACACCAGTTAGCTTTTTTAAAACATTTAGATTAATTACATAAATCTTACACATTCACATGACACAAACACATAACAATTAAAGATATTCATATTATCATTTAATCATTAATAAACTTTTAGTCTTGGGTTTGGATGCTTATTTATTTCAGTATGTGTTAGCTCTGACTGTATCGTCATATGTCCTAGCATGCCTGTTCTTATCGTTGCGTGTGCGCCTGGTTTTGAAGTGGAGCGGGGACATTTATCACAGTGCGAAATAATAATAATAAACCCAGCAAAATTGAATGTCCCTAAAATATATTCGAAATCAAAGAATATTTTTCCCGGCTCATAAAGACCAACGACATATTTTCATGAACAGACAGTTTGTCGTGAATGAACACGAAAATATATTCACGATCAATTTTTTTCACAGTATTTTCACATTTTTCCTGGTGGTAAATAGAAGAAAAAATCAGTAAAAATGTTATGTTCCTGAAATATATTCATGATCGAAAAATAATTATGTAATAATTTCATCAACTGAGCTATGAAAGATTATTTGTGTGAATTTGTATAAATATGTATAAAAACAGAAATAATGCACATGTATGAGAGAGATTCCCTATGTGGGAAGAATCCCCTATATCCCTTTCATCCAACTTTTTCTAGTTATATGTCTCGAAAATTAGCAGTAGTTTTACTTAAATTTAAAACGAAAGATTTAATACCGTACACAACTTCTTATAATTTTTAATGGATACAAATAAATATCTTGCTATGGTATTACTCAATAGCACAGTTTCAGATATTTATAAGTTTCTGAAATGAAATAAGATTTTTAAATTCTTTACAGCTCCAATTTCGAGAACCGGATGATTATCTGTGAGACAAGGGAAATAAAGGCACCAATTTATTGATGGATCAGAAATAAGAATCAATTTTTACGTTTGCTTGAAAATAACTTATCATATATACTATTTAATATATCGCAACTGTAAAAATTAAGCAATGTGCCGTAATAATGATATGCTTATTTGATAAAAATTGAAAATAGCAGTGCCAAAAACTTGTTACTCTCATTTTTATCGTGACTGAAATAAAAGTTGAAATATTGTCTACAGTTATCAATTTTTATCACTTAATTAGTAATTCATATTATTATCGCATTCATTACGTTTTCAATTTTCATCCTATTTAATTCAGAATTTAATTTTGTTTATTATTCTAATATAGGTCTAATATCTTTAATGGGAATACATTTAATAAAAACTGTTTTTTGGAAAGATACATTTTTTATTAGAGAGAGGCAAACTTTTTTATATTTTATTTATTTTTGACATTTTAATTTATAATTTATATTAATAAATATTATGGTATCGATTAAATGATAACTAAACTCTGAAAAATATTAAAATAGTGGATTGTCATAGAGATCAAAAGAGTATACGAAATTTCAAGTATTTAGAACATCAGGAAGTGAATGAAAAATCAATTACGAAATTCCGTCCTTACAAACATGAAACAAATCAAGTTAAATAAAAGTGTCTAAAAATTCAAAAAAGAATGCTTGAAAACGTGTGTAAAGATTGCTGAAATGTATATATCAGTTTTTGAATAGGAAGTTTTGTATCTATTGCTTGTTTTGATAACTAATAGTTAATATCATAATACAGACTTCTTATAATGCCAAAACTCATTTACCCCATTATGTTTGTTACCTCGTTTGCTTTAATGTTTGAAATAATCTACTTTTTGTGAGAGTTGAAGCACAAAAGTTAATGACAGAAATTCGTCTCACTTCTCAACAAAAGTTACAAAGCGAATGACCAAAAACTCCAACATTAATGTATTAAAAAATAAATTAATTAATGCAGAAATATTCTGACATTTATTTTAATATCTCTCTTTAATGAGAATTCAAGTTTTTAGCATCTAGATTCATGGATCAGCTATTATCTTTATTAAAATGTAGAGAAATTATAATTTAGTTCTTAATGTACATTCCCTTAATTGTATTAAAGGTGTAATAATCAGCGCTAAGTTTCTAATTAACAACTTCAAAAAGTCCATTCTACAATAATTAACCATTAAAATAATGGAAATTAAGAATATTAAATTAATGGTAGATAAAATGTGATTCACATTCAATTACTGTCAAACATTTCTGGAAAATTTTTATATCTCGGTTCTGCGCCGAGCTGCTTAGTAATTCAACTTGCTGCGAAAAATGTTTTATCATTTTTGTTTGCAAAATTAATGAATCCGTGTAATTAATTTGAAACTTAAATGTAACGAATGCAATAATTAACATAAAAGGAACAATGAATGAAAAATAGTTAAAAACGAAAGAGAGAGATAGTAATTAAACTTGGCAAATAATGGAGATGAACGTACATCTCTTGAGATTTATATCATTATCATGACCTTCATGATTCAAAACGTTTGATATATGTTAATATCGTATTTCGTGCGTGAATTATACCAAAATTTTCACTCGTAATGCAAATTTATATTATCAATATGACGTTAATTACCATTCACTGTAATTATGTAACTGTTTCTAAGATTTCATTGAGTATTATTCATTATAGGATTATCAGTGTATCTACTTTAATCTATTCATTTTTCAAAAGTTACTGTTATAAACACATATCAATATAACATAATTTTGAAATCTATTTATTTTACTTGAACGTGAATATTTTTACGTAATTCTTATTGATGTGATATAGCGAGGAAATCACAAATCTTGCCTACTACACATATATATTCTTCATTATTTAACTTCTTTATTTAATTAAAAATTATATAATTTCTTTCTCAGTAGCTTACTGTGGCAATTTTGATGGGAAGCATTCAATAAGTTGATCACTATTTTAATGTATTTAAGTTATGTTAAAAAGTATCTTAAGTATCTCTTTAATCTCTTTTGAAATTTCATTTCTTTAAAAAATAGAATGCATTATAGTTATTGTTCCATGTTCATTTCAGAAAGGCAAACCAAGTATGTTAGAATTCAAACAGGAATTTTGTATTAACTCTAAAGTTAAAGGTTCTAATTTCAACAACCTTTTGCAGGCTGAATCATCTAACCCAGTTATTCAGTAGTGAAAGGAAATTAGTAAAAAGAGGAAAAATAGATAAGAAAAGAGACTTTTATTCTGATAATTAGTTAATCATTTTGTCTTAATACGACATCATCATCTTTGTTACTCAAACAATGTTCAGAAAAAGTTTGACATCAATATTAATGAAGTTCTATCAAAATTCTGATAAAACATATTCTTCAATGCGCAGTATTTCCTTGATGAGCTAGCTTTTCGCATAAACGCTTGAGGCCCTCAAAACTTGAGCATCAAGTTCCAATCCCTTCATTTACGAACTTGGATTAGAAGCCGGACATTTGCCTGAGAAGTCATTGCATTTTACTATAAATTAGATATAAATATTTTAGCTGAATTTTAAATATGGATGCCTCCCAGCTGCCACTGCCATCATCAAGGAAGAGGTTAATCACCATTCTGAATATTTCTGTTATATATTCTGAATTACATCAGGACCATACTTCTAACCTTCAGTCAAGAACATAAAAAATGAATTTAGTGATATTTTTTTCCAACCAGATACAGCGGTTTATAGCATTGAATTCGGAAAAAAGTGCTACATGCTCAGCATTTAATGTACAGGTTTGGTTTGCTCCATTGCCTTTTAACCCTTTCGGCCCTAATGGGCAATATCCGTCCAGGAAATTAGACTTCATTCCCTATTAGTAAATAAATCCCACTTCTACATGGGTTTTATGTTTTCAGTGTTCTTAAGGAATTAGGGAATCAAATTATGATTAAAAAATCTTGGAAACACTCAGATTGCAAATGGCGAACTTAACAAGATTATTGTTACGAAGCTTTAAATTTGTTTCCCTGACATGCTATTCTTATAGTAGGAAAGACAGTTTTACAGATGCTTTACTGGATTAGTCCCAGTCGACTATGCGATTGGGACGTATTTTCGCAGGAGATTTGCAGGAATTGGGGGGAAGTGAAAAACTTTACACTCATAGTATGCTTCTTTTAGAATATCAACAATATATTATACTACTTTTCATAGTTAAATTTTAATCATGCAAAAGTCGCGTTGAACGGGTAAATGCCACAATAAAGAGGAAGGATTCGAGCTCGAAATCCCGGTAGCAGAAAATGCGAGACGGGCAACGTTGTGTCGCAGTTTTTTTTTTGTTTGTTTGCATCTTGCAGATTATTTTCGAGACACAAGTATCATTTTCTGCTAATAGGCTCGAAACCTAATTCTATGAAATATTTGCTGTGTAAGCGTGTATGGTGCACATAAAGTCCAGCGCTGGTGAAGTTTTAAAGTTTGGAGATGGTAGTGACAGCTCAGGTGACTGTATTCTCTTGTGACTCTCCTTGTCACCTGTTCATGGTTAAATTTTTTCTGAAGCCCGTCCCAAAATGTGCCTTGTATAGCTTCAAATCAGTACGTTAATTTAACTAATATGCTCCAAAATGCTGTTAAATATGTAATATATAAAATTATAAAAGTAGGAGCTTTAGAATAATAGTGGACAAGAATTTTTCATAAAATTTTCATGAAGTTAATAGTTCAAGAGTTTAAGAATTCAAGAAAGGGTATAAAGATGTTAAAAATCAATGAAACAAATGATAAGCATAAATTAATAGATACAAATCTGTAAACCATTTCTCCGTTAGCGTTTTTTTCTCCTCTCTCTGTCTCTCTCTGTTGTCATCGATTCCTAACGAAAGAAAATACTTCACTGTTTTAAAAGTAAACTAACCAGATTTAATTTGTCAGATTAATTAGTCATTTATATTTATTCTGTATAAAACTCACAAAGGAATCTGGAAATAGAGTAACTATCTCACAGAATAGTCAAATGTCTCGACTTATTAGACAAAATGTTTACTGGGGAATTCTACTTTCGCCTAAGGTGCTTTAGAAAGCATTTCGCCAGAAATAATAGATAAACAGGGATTATTCTGTCAATGAATTATATATTAAAGCAACAATAAAGAATATAAAAAGAAAAATACATGAAAATTATGCTTAACTATATGAAGGCTCTTAAACCAGGTTAACTATATGAAAGCTCATAAACCGAAAAAAGAATAAGGATATTTTTAATGCAGAAAAACAATACGTATTTCATGCAGTTGAAGCTAGAACATTAAAAATTGAGGAAAAACCGTTGAATAATTTGAACCATCTTTAAAATCTTACATTCCTGAAACAATGTATCCACTTTATTGGTTGAAGTATTCCATGCTAATACCCAGGAGAGTAAATTTTAATCTACCTTAAACCATTGTTGACTGCTTTAAGCCTTTTACTTTAATGACCAAAACTCCAACAAAAGGAGGAAGAGCCAAAAACTGTGTACTTTTAGTAATTACCACATCTTCTAAAACAGGGAAAGGTTTAAAAAAACACCCTCCCATCGCTTGTTGCCGTTAGTGTAAAATAATTTCATTAAACCTCCACTCTTCTGTTTTAGGCTTGAAATTAAAGAGATAAAAATTAAAAATTTCCCAGAACACCTCTTAGATTCTTTTTCCCCGCGCCCACTTTTTAGGTGCAGATGGAAACAAAATACACAAATTACTCTCTTTTTAATTACACATTTGTAATCGGAAAACCATTAGTGCCCTTATTTAGGCGGATATTTAACCGCCCCCCGTCAGCCCCCTCGCGAGGACAGAAAGACAAACAATTTCCACAAAGGACAACAAAGAGGCACAGATGCCCGCCCATTTGTTCAAACAGTAGAAACGCGGAGGGAGACGGAATGGCTTTTAATGCACTTTTATCTCACAATAACGAGATGTCTTAATCACTTTTTGGTGTGGAAGAACAAAATAGCACACGACGCAGATTCTTTGCATAGGGGCGGGCTCATGCGGGGGTGGTTCGCGGCAAAATGAAATAAAGCGGACGGCAGGTGAATGAATTTTGTATTTTGAGCAAAAGAAATGAGTGAAGTTGACAGTCGTAGACAAGAACGTATCTGAAATCAAATAGAAATTCTAAATTTTTGAAAATGGCCATGAATTCTACTTAGCTCTGGAATGTTCCTTATTTTCATTTATCATTTGCGTCGATTTGATTCCCAGAAATCTTCCTAGTTACTCCCAATAAACAGTGAGAAATTCTTCATTAAGAAAGGTAAGATTATGGCACTTGGAGTGGTTTGATGAAAAATTCCAGCGGCACCCTGTGGTAACATAAGACTGATGTCACAATTAATTTAAGTAAAAATATCTTAAATACTTCTAAAATTTTGGAAAAGTTCTGAAGCATATAATGTGTACAGTCGACTCTCTTACAAAAAGGCAACCTCATGATACGTTTCTTCAGTAACCGCTTAACTTAAAAGCCCTAGAATACTCGTACATCGAATTATCGCATTTTTAGTCTTAAAACTAAAATTTAATCAATAATTAGCTTTATAATTTTACACAAAAATTACGTAGAATCTATAAACATCTCAAGCATTATATGCCTTCTGAGATGAATGAACAAGACATCCCCTTTCCAAAATCATTTTAATAGATAGCAAAGAATATAATTCCGGTAAGGGGTTAAAAGGTGTAAAAATTGCGGCAAGCTTCTTCATAGAATAGGGCCTTTCAACACATTTTCCGTATAAAAAAGTGTAAAATAAATTGTGTTATTGTGAATGAATGTTCATTTGCAGAGCAGAATCAAAGGAATAGAATTTGCACCTGTATGGAATTTTTCTTCTGTAATCGATGTAGAATAAACACAATTAATTTAAATGATTTTCACAAAAATTAATTGTTTGAACTATATTATCACTTGCAACTTTAAATTGAGAATCCTGTAACGGATAATTATCGTTAAATATACTCTTAATTTATGCAAGTATGTTTTGAATATTTTTATATAGTGTCATTCATTTTATGCGACAATCTAAGCAAACTTTTATCACGATATTAAACCCTTCGCATACTATGACGTGTCTGACTTATGTATGGAATGACGACATTTTTGCTATTTCAATCCATAATTAAGTCGCAATTATTTTACAAGACAAAATTCACTTGGTTACGTTTAACTATCTCCTGTGTCCTGTATATTTTTATATGGATTCAAGTAACGATAAATGTCCCAAACAGAATGTTTCATTTAATTAGGTGATTAAAAAATTCTTACGCCACGGGGTTAAATTTCTTATTCTAAAACATAACAATGAATAGACTTTGAAACAGTATCATTACTCTATAGTCATCAAATGGATAATGTGTTATAAATGTATTTATTTGGAAGTATGTTGATGTCCAGATGGCTCAATACCGCCCAACAATACTGAATAAAGACCTTGCATAGACAAATATCTTCATCATATTGTAGATGACAATGAGCTCTTATCCTTGCTTTTATAGAATAATCGATCTGCTTTAACACATTCATTAGTTTGTTCGTGATTGATCACTTTATTTGAGTGACTATACCTAAAGCATCATAAAGAAACCTTTTTACGATCATAAAAATAAATAAAAAAAACGACTGTCCTTCACTTCCAAGACACTTCTTCGAAAAAAGCTATTTTCCTTTGAAAGGGAACCACTTTCTTGTAAACATCTGTTGATTGCCAGGAATTGCATCGTGACATTCGCTTTCTTTCTAAAAAACACTAACGATGAAAAGATATTTTCTCATTGCACGAACTGAAAGATATAAATTCTACATGATTACGCATTGGTCCTCCATCCACAACACGATATTCATTTCCTTGCATTCTATTTTTCAAAAATGAACTATTCAGTGTCATCTTTTATGAGGGATTTGCAGAATTTATGATGTTCTTTTTAACTATTCAAATATAGTTTTGTATATTACTTCTGTGCCTGGAGTTGTCATATCTATAATTTGGAAATAAAAATAGGAAAACAACTAAAATAAAAACTAAAAACTAGTTATTACCAAGTTTAAAATTTCTGCCTTCCGTGTGTTTGTTTTTGGTGCCTTGCACTTGAATCTACTTATTCATTATCCTATCGATTGTGAAATTTGTACGAGATATTTTGGCGAAAGCTTGGCAAACATTTTTGGTAATAATTTCACTATAGCTTTTGGCAAGTTTTGTGGGATCTACGTCAACCGGCGGAGTAATATGTAAACTGTTATTCTCATCTGTAAATTATCACCAGACTACCGCCAAAAAAATACAACAACTGTAATCAAAATATCTTCGCCCACATTCATGGCCGACGGCATAATATGTAAGAACAGAATCTTCTCTCAGACGAATTCCCATTATGATGGTTATTACAGCATGGTCAAGTGTGGTTCTTGCATCAGAAAAGTTCAACTAACCAATCATTATGATGAGTTTAAGACAAATCATGATCGGGCGATACTTCTTGATGCGTTGCTGGACAATGCGTGGCGAATAATACTTTAACTGGAAATCACATGGGGTTAAATTAAAACGATGTTAGGTTAGCATTTTGTATAGCTAATTCTAGAGAAAAATGAGAGGCCTCGCTGAACTGGTGACAGAATTTTCAGATTGTATCTTTGGAGGTTTGATACCCAATTCCATACAGATGGCCTTGACATTTACTATGTGATCGTGATACACGGGAAACGTAACCTTCCTGCTACAAGTAGAGATATCGAAATACTAGTAGTAAAATTGTATTTTACATCGCACAGCATTGAGTCAATGTCAGTTTCTTAGGAATTCACTTTTACATTCACAGATGGCATAATTAACATGTTACAATGGAAGTACTATTTCATTTAAATTATACCCTCCTTGATTATAAAGACGAATTATTTATCTGCCATTTTCCTGATTTTCATGAAATATTTTTCAAATATGTCAAGAAATTCTATTTTGTAATATTATTTGTCCTGGTTTTCTAGTAGCAGAATCTCGGCTTCCTTCGGTTCCTAGGGTTGTGGATTGGAGACCCATTTCCACCGACGAGTGGCCTTGTAGACGGAATTGATATACACGTTAAATCCGTCGGGGCTAAACGATCTTACGTTAATTTGCTGTAAAAGTTTTGAAAGGAGGTGACAGATTAGGTGTCATCTTGACCACGGTTGAAAATTTCGATGTGAACAGGTTAATCTCGACGTTATAAAACAATTCTCGTGCAACTTGCCACTAGCCCTATTCTAGAAACCTAACCGGAATTTTGTTTTACGTTAAAAATATGTTTAATTATTCATTTATTCATGTTATTCCTTTCTCACATTTAAACCTTATTAAAGTGAAACCTTATTGAAGTTAAACCTTAGTGAAGTGTCGCATATTTAATTGCTGTTTGCGTCGTTGTTTTAGCATAATCTGCGCTGATAACACCTGAAAATAACGTTCAAATAACTCTTTCCTGCTGTTAACTACACCATTATTCATCCAACGTACATTGCAGCACTGAGTCAACACAGACTCGAGCATGACTGGAGCAGCAAATTTTCTTCGGCGCATTAAGCCGAGAATACAAAAGTAATTAGAGCCAGGGCGTATCGAAATGTGTGTATATATACTTAGTAGTTTAAAAAGAGTCCCATATTGATTCTAAGACAGTAGCTGCTTTCTGTTTGCGTTTGGCATCTGATATCACTTGGGAAAACGCTGCTTTGTCAATCGGGACGCGCTTTCAAATGCGGTATTATTTGATGAGGGCTTACTAAATAAGGAAGACTTCTTATACCCGCCAATGATTTCTTGAAGACAGAGAAAGGTCTTATTTGTTTTGAGGAGAGAAAAGCATAATTTCAAGCTGAAATACAGTATTTTCAATGTTTGTCTTGTAAAAATTATTTGGAATGCCCTCTGGAAGTTGTGGTTGCTTAGCAAACGGAGCTTTTGGAGTATTATTCAAATATAAATATTTTGACTTTTTTGTGTGAAATATTTATTCCACCCGAGATGGTATAAAGTTTTGAATGTAATATAACATATACTTTTTGAAAGAAAATCTGGGAAATTAAAATTAGCAAGTTTCTTACTGACTTTTAAATTCCATCTATGCTTTTTATGAGACAAATTTTCTGAATTAAAGGTAATCAACTCTGCATAAATTCAGCCATTTTTAGTCGATTTTACGTTTAGCTTGACTTGTTTCATGTTTATAAAAATACAATTTTGTAATAGTTTGCTTTCTCTCATTTCTTGAAGCGCTGAAGTTCTGAATTTTTGTTACAGTTTTGTTTTCCCGATGTCGTCATTATATTTCAATATCTTCAACATCGAATTATCAGCTACTCTTTAAATTTTAATTAAATTTTGATTCCGTGAGAATAGAGCCATCTGTTATTCAATTTGAGAAAATTACTTCGACATTCCACGATATTCTCGATACTGAATTATGTATTAATGTCTAAAAAGTAGTAAATAATAAAACTAAAAAAAGCGATTTAAAAAACACGCTTTTATTCACGTACTAAAAAAGAATTTTAATAAATATGGACGTCAAAATAAGATAGTAAAACCCTGATGTTAACTGCTAATTTAAAGTTATCATTCTCACTTTATGCAATATCGCAAAACAAACAGAATCTGGATATTTTTCTCTTCTTTATATGTCACTGACACATCACAACAAATTATCCAATCACGAACTCATTATCATTGTCTTCCCAGACCAAAGACTAAATGATCAGACCTGTCCAATTATTACCTCAGCGAAGACATGCCTTATTGCCTTCCTCCATTTTAAATTCCACCGTGGTCTTCCAGAACACAAGGATGGCGTAATGAATGCGTTTACTAATGAAAGTTAATGAATGGCGGAGAGAGAGGCGGATACTTGCCTTCCTTTCTTTTCAGCCAAAACTTTTCTGTCTTGAAAAAGAAGCTGTCTTGGTGAGCGAGGGACAGCGGATGACTGAACCTGCAGTTCTTTTACAGAACTCTGGTGAATGCATGGTTGTGGAAGATCCAACAGCGGACAGAAAGGAGTGGGAGAAAAAAAAACGGCAACCGGAGAGAAACAGGAGAGGAAAAAGTTAATTAGCCCGTAATTAATTATAGAGCTAATGAAGCTTTATTAAGGACCGGCATGGCGTCTCTACGAGTGAAGGTTGGTCTTTCTTTAAGGGAGTCCCATTTACAAGTCTCTTGAACCAGTTTCTGTTGAAATTTCTACAGACATGGATGAGAGACCCTAACATTTAACCACAGAACTCTATTTAGTATTTCTATCGTATTTCGAGGATGCTCTTGACATTTTATTAGAATATTGTTGAAAATATATGGCTTCGGTTAAAATAAAAAGAATATGCTTTATGTTTTGAAATATATAGGAAAATTGACTTAATGGTGTGCGTACTCTTCAAAATGTGATCCCATCAGGAGACTAAAAATAATTTAGCTTCTTTAACATTTCAACACCACACCGCCGTAAATTTTTCATTGCATAATTAAATTTCTGTTATTTTTGTCGCCATTTTCTTTACATGACTGAAGCTAGACAACCTAGATCCCGACCAGACTAGAGATATCTCCTATTTAAATTTGTTTTAAATATGAAAATGTTTAGAAAAACTTTATCGAAAATCTTGACATCTTGATTTGTCTTTTTTATATTTTTGACATTTGAATACTTTTAAACGACTAGTGGAATATCGAAGATTCGGTATGGTGGCTATGACTGTACTCGAAACCAGTCTTGGAGGGTGCTTCGAAGACAAAATATTACTTCTTTTATTTCATGTTATTAAACCAAAAGCTAGCAGGGAGGGCGAAAAAAATACTATGCTCCAGTTGCCCCTCGTTACGCCATTATATCAAACAATTTAATCTCGCTTCTCATTGCTCTGAGTTCAGTTAAACTAATTTATATTAATGTATCATTGTGAAGCTACACGAAGAATATTTTGGGATGGATCTCTTAATTTTGAACCGTGGTCAGATGACGAAGACCATACCTGAGACGGCATCTTCCCTGCATTCGCCTCTCGACAGAACACGACTCCATATTCCTGCACCTGGAATCGGAATGGCTGATTATTTAAGCACTTGGATAGGCATGGAACGCCTTTTTATATTTTCAAAAAAAAATTACATACATATAACGTATTTGTCATAAAAGCCGACATAAAAGAGAAGGAAAACAAGTTACTAATTTTAAAAAACTACAAATATAAAAATGAACATTTAAAAGCTTGCTTATACACATTTGTTCGCTACAAAATTCCATACACATATATACAAAACAGATCCACAGGCTTGGAAATAAATTTCAAGATGCCCATAAACAATGTCTTTTTTTTCTTTTTGTGCTTGAAAACGGTTCACAAAAGTTCAGTGTTTTGAAGAGGGAAATATTCTTGTTTCGCAGGAAGCATTAAAGGTTTAATTTCCAGGGTCCAAAGGTAAAAATACTCAAGGGCTCTTTCCGTTAGACTTGGGTGATCTGATGAGGGGACAATAGATGTTCTCGTTATTGTTGTTGTAGAGAAGGAGATTAGGCGCCGAGTTCGGTAGTATGCTGTGGTGTTACGTAGAGAAGGAGAATTGCTAAATTGTCGAGATGACCATTATGATGCTTATATTTTTTCATGTTGTGAATTTGCTGCCTTAAAGAAGCTACCCCTTTTCAACCATTCTTGCACGAGGTTTATTTTAGACTTCCTCATATGCCAAGAGGTAGTCTTATTAAATTATCTATCAACACAGTTATAAAATTTGATTAGTTATTAGGAAAAGTACATTTAAGAAAACATAAATATTATTAAATGCTACATACCAAAGCTAATTATTAGAGATGTTTAAATTAGTGTTTCCCGAAAAAATTAAGTTTTCCTTTTCCCGATAATTACTAAAATCAAATTTTCTCATTTTTTAAATTCTGTTTAAAATTTCGACAATTGCTGCAATGGAAGATAAAATTTGATGTCTAAAAAGAATTGTAAATCTGAAATGATATGCATAATTTACTTTTATATATGTTAATTGGATCTGCATTTTATTACTCAGATTTATTATTTTATATTTTTCTTGAGGAGTTGAAGCATTTCCGCAGTAAAATCTTTCATATAAACAATAATTTGAAATAGATTAATTAAAATTCATCTGAATCCATTAAAAGGATTTTTATAAATTTTTCTTATGGGTTATATTTAAGTTGAGAGAGTAAATCTACGTTACACCTGATATGAAATTAATATGGAATAATTTTATTTCTTTCCCACTTAAGTTCCTAAGCAAAAAAATAAACATTCTAATTCGCTTATCCATAACTATTTTTTCACTCTTAAATCTTCTAAACTGAAATCAATTCAGAATTTCTTTTCCATTGGAAAAAATTCAATTACTTCCTCTTTTGTTAATTTTTGACAAGAAGTCTCAGATGATGTAAGATATTTATTATATGTATGTTTTTTTAGTACATCTTCCGCAACAAATCCAATTTGTTTTTAAAATTTACTTATTTCAACTTGACGGCTTATTTTTTCATACGTAAATAAGACAGGAAAGGTTTTGGTAACTCGATCAACTCCTGTTTTTCTAATTGCATCTGGGAAAATTTTTCAGCCTGTTATAATTAAAATCAGCGACTTACAGAAAGGAATAAAAATTTATTTCAGATATTTCCAAATCATTAAAGTGACAATATTGGAAGTTTAAATTCGAATTTAGTAAGCCTTTTTTCAGTTAATATTCCTTCTTTTCGTACCAAAAATTGTCACTGTTCGTTAAAATTTCTATTAGTGTCACTTTTTATTAACATGCTTCTTGTATAATCGTATAGAGATAAAAATATAACATGGTGAAGTTATATTGGATTTGCATATTCTCCTTTACGTGTTCTAATAAAATATGTTGTACAGAAACACAAAATAAATTTTTTATAAGTTTGCCTTAAAATATCAGGATAAATATAAATTTTCTTAAATATTTTATCGCAATCTTTTCTTGAACATATTCATTCCAGATTTAGAATAATAATGATCTCTTAACATAATAACAATAAAATCCTTCAAAGTTATTTGCAGAACGATTTTCATACCTACTTAAAACATTTTTGTACTTTTAATATCGGAATTTAGTCACAAATTCGGCAATCGTTTTGCTTACACATTATCAAAAGTGATTCACCAAAAATATTTTTTAAATGGCAAACAAATTGTTTCGAATTATAGGAATTAAATTTCTGTGGCAGATAAATAACTAGTAGAGGTAAAATGATTTCCCTGCAAGCCATAATAGAAATAACTTTACTGATATATTTTGCCATTTTAAAAAGCTTTACATTATCTGCATACTAAATACAATTGTATATACGACTTAATTGAAGCTGAAAATATATTATATAATAACCAAATTTTATTTCTTCTAATTTCCGTTATTCCTCTACTTACAAAACAGCGTCACATTTCCTAAGTTACTTCTTTATACGCTCACAAACATATATCGCTTTCACTGTATAATTTAGATATGTGCATCATTGCAATTAAATGTAGCGTAAGGGAAACTAGAGAGACTTTACTCTAGTTTTAATTTTTCTAATATTTCTCGAATATTTTGATTATGAGCATCATAAAAAATTTAGTTTTTAAGAATGAGATATTCACTTATACTAAAATGATATCTCAATTAAGCACGAAATGATATATTTCATGAAATTACCTATAGGTCCAAGTCTCCATAAGTTTAACGAGAGTTGGCCCAATACTGGAGAGACTCGACCCTATTGCTAGAAAGACTTGACGCTATACTAGAGAGACCTGAGCCAAGGGATTTACTTTTTAAAGAGTTATTTAAAAATAATTTTTGAATAATTGTTCTCATATAAAACTCAACAAAATCAAAGCAATTACGCCGGCAATCAAAGCGAAGCGTTGCTAGCAAACCATCCAACTATATTGTTTGACTTACCATATGGGTGACAAACGCCATCGCGCCAGAAAGTTCATCCTAATCACACACTGAGCTTCAGTCGGCTACGAACATCAAATACAATAAATAATAAAAGGTACCTATATCAACTTTTGAAGTCTTTTTTGGTAGGGTCAAACCTCCGAACTGAAGAGGCTCCAATCTCCCTATCTTGAATTTTTCTATATAACCTACTAGCAATACGCGCGGCCCGTGGAATCAGGACTTCAACAAAATGAAAACGAAGAACGCCCACAATGACATGAAAAAGTTCTGAAAACAAAGCAAAAGATACAGATTATTGATTTTCCCGCTTATTTTTCTTCGCGATAATGATATTTCAACTGTAGAAAAACATTACAGAGTACGTTAATACGAAACAATATTAAAAAATTGCAACGTGAAAATGATTATTATACAGCAAGTAAAATATGCGAGACATAAACACGTTAAGACAGTTCCGAAAATAATAATCGAAGTCATTCAGTTGAAGGTTATGACGTCACTTGCTTTCTGCCCCGTCAGCCAATGGAATTGCCAGAGACGTTCCGGAGAAGTGTCGCGGGAGGAACCTCGCTAGAGGAAAAATATCTTTCAACTGACCAGGAAAAAATTAACTGAAAAAACGGGAAAAGATATTGTAACCATTTTTGTTTTAACTCCGACAGAACCGTTGCAGTTATAAGCTGAAAAAAATTGAAAATAATAGTGTTATTAGAACGTTGGATGCAGCAAATTTAAAAACAAAAATAAAACTTCGATGGCAAAACTGACTATTTTTTTAAAATTTCTCAAAATTCAGTGAATTACGTTTGAAGGTCAAAAGAAACTTCATTAGAACGAAAATTATATGTTCTATCCTATGGTACATTGATTGTTTTTCAACGATCATTAGAAAAGATACTACAACCGTAAACGTGCCAAAAATGACCCAAAACAACACAAAACATTAAATAAAAAATTTGCTAGACTGAATTTTAAAATTCCGGCTTCGGGGTGCGTTGAGTCACCTTCACGACTACCTGTGTGCCAAATTTCATGCTGTGAGTGCGATAAAAAAATTAAACAACTTAAAATTTAGATATATACATAAAAAAATTAATACTAAAAAGCAGCTTCGGAAAAAGCAAAGCTAACAGAACAAAAAATATAATCACAAAGCATCTGGTGAACTCAAAAGCGGAAGCTTCCAAGAAAACCATGACAATAATGCAAAAATTAACTAACATCATGAAAAAAAAAACACAGTACAAAGTTTCAAGACATTGCTAGAAACTAAAAATAAGAAAAGAATCCGTCAGAATCCGGATTCTTTTCTTATTTTTAGTGTCTGGTAATATTTTTACTTTGTACTGTGTTTGGTTTTTCATTTTGTTAGTTAACTTTTGTATTAAAATTTAGATATTGCATACCATCGTATATCAAATGAAATGTAGTTTGAATTATACTAAAAAACATAGAAATATTTTATTTCATCATACTTTCAAGAATAAGATTCAAATCCACAGAAGAGTGAAAAATGGAATATTTATTTCAGAACCCCCAAAACAGATTTAACTACACACCGTTACTATGGCTTTTCAACTGGCACTGGAAATCCGTTCCCATACACTTTATGACTAAAGACCATATAGGGATAGCACTAATAAATTACCGACTGTCTTACAATTTGAGAAAATCATCTAGAATCAAGTCTCCCTACTTTCCCTTACATATTAATAGTTAGAATAACTTACATATTGTTATTCAGCATTTTTAAAACTTTTATGTACAAATAAGTCCAATTACATCTTTAATAATACTTTGAAATAACCTAGCTCTTTATTTTCATTTTGGAATACTTTGCTTATGTAAATCAAAAATTTGTATATGAGTTTTGGATCTTGTATTATGAATTAATAGACTTTAAATAATCTGTGCGATTAATAAACTTAAATGAAAAATTTCTAGAACGCATCGTTCCAAATTTATCTTGAAACTATATATTCTTTTGAATTTATATGATTCTAGAAATATCTTGAGTCATCATTAATGCTAAATCAAATGAAGCAATTGTAAACCAGAAAAAGAGAAATATGAATTGTTTCATCATGTATGAAGCTATGTATTTTATACCAATAACTTAAGCTTTTGGTACATTCGTTCACTCCAAAACAGCTTTAGGACTATTACTCTTATTTCCTTGTCTTAACTTTCATGAAAAAATACTTTCTTGATATATTTCGCCTGTGACTTAACGAGCATAAATCTTCAAGGGATAGTTTTTCCTCCGCCTAATAATTGGCTTTAAAAATCAAATAAATGCTTTAATATTTTGCCTTTGCGCACTCCCACCTCATTCATGTTAAGAAGTAGATAGAACTTTTCTTCATGCATGTTGCAATTGCAACCGTATTATATACCGGATGATTCAGACGAAGTGTTCAATAATTTGCTTAAAGGTCAGGAATACAAAACCAAGCCTTTATAACTTAGGAACATAGAGTACGATCGCTAGAGTGATTGCTGTGATAGAGAAGCAATAGGCTGTAACAAAGAGTGATTTTCAAACTTTGGTTTTCTCATGTATGAAACTACATTTTCAAGGGGCAGTGTCGTCATTATGTATAACTGGGATGTGTGGTCAATTAGAAACCCCACGAGAAACAAAGTAACATGGTCCATAACAACACTTTGGAATCAATGCTTGGATTGGCATTGTGGGAGATAGTTTTCTCGTCGCATAACTACTTCCAACACTGCTCGACCGGAGAACCTGTAGGATATTCTTGGAGGAAAGACAGAATTTTCTAGAGTTTCGTTCCTGCAGGTATTCGTATTAACATGGTATCCAGCGACAAACACATAGTGTCCTGTATTTTAGCTACTTCACTGCCACAACAATCTTTGTAGCGGTCGTCCGTTTGCGATCAAATGTTTCTATTTTTTTTTAAAAAAAAGATTTAACTGTGTAAAATTGACTTCCCTGCAAATCAACGTATAGTTATTCTGAATAACCCTGTATAGTAAATTTATATTATTTAATACAATATGTTCTCGGAATTCCATCCATTTCCTGTTGAATGCATTACATTCAACAAAACATTTAAATATTCATACCAGGTTTTCAATTCACTATCTCCAAACCAGTGAACAATCAAAATCTAATGATTATTTCTCTCTTTTGTACGAATGAATGCTACCAAGTTTATGTGAAAAATAAAATTAAGTTTACTTTTACCAATTCCTTTTTCTTCCATCGCATTTTTTCCGGTGGAAAAAAAATCTTCTTTTCCAGATGGCGTTTGAAATCCGCGAATCAGTGCGCAATTTTCTCTCTATCGCAGTCTCTTCACTTCACTTCCTCTTCCCGGGTCGCGGTGTATCGACGATAATTAAATCGGTCATGCCTCGCTCCAGCGGCCTTTTCGTCTGCGAGCACCGCACCCTCTATCCCCAACCCTTTTCCTTAAAGCCCTGGATGTGGAATCCACTTTTCAGTGATTGCGCAAATGAATGCGAATTTATTAAAGTGGAAGCCTCGTGGATTAAATCCAATTGAAGAGGGCTCTCTCGCCGTCAGAGGGAAACTCTTAGCAAATTATTCTACCTTTTCCTTCCCCCTCCTCTCCTCTCTCGACCCCATCCCCCCCCCCTTTTCGAATTCGATGCTTCGATTCGCAGTGATTGAGGAATGCTTCCGTGGACGGAAAAGTGAAGGCAACTCTCTCTCAGATAGCAGGATGCGAAAAGAATATGCTGATTCGGCCACTCTTTTGGTGGGAAAGCTGTGTAAAATGGGACTAAATGGACGATTGCATAATACTTCAGCAGACATTCCTAGAGATACGCCGGCTTTGAATTCATGTCTCAGTTTTCTGAAAGGTCTTTTGAATTAGTTGCATCGTAGAAAAGTTTCGAAATTTTGCCTTCCAAGTCTGAAGTTTTATCAAAATTTTATGCAGAAAGGTATTTTGGAATTAGTGTTGTGACTGGAGTTGCCATCAATGAGTATGCAACTTTTATCTTATTTATAAAATTCAGGACCGATGTCATTCATCTTAATTCTGTTTAGGAAAAGTTTGCAATGTAATTGTCATTCGTTTTTGTCTTAGCATTACGGTTTAGTGCATTCCTCACAATTTAACTGCTACTTCAGTGCTATTTTGTTACATTATAAACCAAATAAGAAATTCGTTACTCTTACTAATATGCTGCTACTGGACCATGATGGCCGTGTGATCGATTCTTAGCTTCAGGACCCAACGATTACTGTTTTTAGACTCGAAACCTCTGAAAATCCGGCCTGTATGTGGGCCTGGTGCACTTTTACTCCGCCGTCGTGGATCAAACGTCCCCATGTTGTTGTGTGGCGTGGAAGTTCGGAGAACGGTGTTGCGGTTCAGGTGTCGTACCTTTCATCTGATCGTGACCTAAAAGTATGAAGACCATCCCTAAATATTCCTCTCAAATCTTTCTTCGAAATGAGATTTTAATCTAACTAAACTAACATAAACTGTAACCACAAAAAATAATGCATTTAAGTAAAGAAGATACTATCATTTAGTCAGAAATGATTTATTAAACTTTGTCTTTTCACTGTATACATTTCAGAATAGTAGCCAAGGTTTAATGCATTTGTGCAAGCAAACAATATTAAAACAGACATCATTCAATTTATTTGTTTGGCAAGTTTATGCAATTTCTTTCTTTATAGAGCCAGTCTGTTAGTTAAATCTTAGCTAATCATTTGATACAGTTTCTACATAACCTTCTTTACATCAACGAATAATGTTGTGAGATAAATTGCCCTGTCGATAATTTAATACGAGTATGTATATACGTATCAATTTTCATTGCTAAGATTTCATGTCTGTTGATCTTGAGCTTTTTTAAAAATTTCAATTCAATACCAATAAATCAACCTGTATCGTATCTGTAAAACTTTTCTGTGCTAGGATCTGAGCCTATGCACCAATTTTACTTACGTTATTACAAGTGTATGGTCCCCAAGAGATTATCAAACACATATTTCGTGTCAACAATAAAACATTTACTGCCAATGTAAATTATATAGCTTCCAATAATCATACCGAATCACAAAAGATAAAAAATAAAGCAATTTAAAATGCATTTTGAAGTTGTACTATGTAAAGTGTTTGACAATACTTATGTTTGTATGCACACTAAGAATTATTAAATTCCTGATCAGCACAGCGCTTAGTAAAGTAATCGGTCATAACACACAATGATTGAAATACTATTTTTGATATTTAAATAGAGAACTCCATGCTGAATACTAGAGCGGAGAACGCGACAAGGGTAAAATAAAATGAATTTCCACAGATTTATCTAGATTATTAAAAACATTTCATGTAATTAATTGAAAATTTTTGCTTCTTTCTGTAGTGAGGGAACTGTCTCTGTGACCAGCAAGGTCCTGATTTCTGCTTTCTCTTTCAGAGCCATCGTGTGGATGATGACAGTCACTTTAATGACGATGATGAAGACCATTTCTTAGGAATTGATTCGGAGGATGGCCATGAAGACGAAGAACCGTTGCCGCCTCTGGCCTTGCCTCTTCAAAATGGTATGTGCCGATTACTTTCAAAGCCAATTCGCCAATTCTTTAATGTCATTGAAACTATATTTCATTTTATTTGCTAGAAAATCCAATTTATATGAAAACTAGCATTTTATTTTAATTATAATACTATAAACCTATTTAAAACTGAACGCGCAGTTTTCACCGTCGCTTCATGTTTAATCGTGTAATGTTTGAAGAAAAGTCAAGCTTCGGAAGAGGACGAAAACGTGCATTTTCCCTTTTTAAATCCATAGATGCCCCCAAACCCAGTTCGACTTTTACCCAAATTGTGCAGTGCGGTTAATATGAGGAGATAAGTCACTTCGCTTATTTAAATAGTTCTGAATATATTATCCTAATATAAGCAAAAGTAACTGATATATTTGACTAGTAAAATTTCCAGTGTGGCGACGGATTGAATCATTACGGCTTATTAAATAACCCTGAATATATGATCCTAATCTAAGTAAGAGTAACTAATATATTTGATTAGTAAAATTTATGGTATGGCGAAAACGACGGGCTGAATCATTAAGTTCAGTTAAATAGTTCTGAATATATGAGTTAGAATAACTGATATACTTGAACAGAATCTAGTTTTAAGCCCCTTTAAAAGGCATCCTAGATAATAAAACTTTAATTATAACTAAGTTGTTTAATTTCATGGCGTTCATTCTGTGACATAACACGCATGTTACGTCATCCATTTGTGATTCGATAGTTCGTTGCTTCCTACAGACTAACAACTTACTTGAGTTGCAACTGACTGTTGTTAACATGTCTAACGTGCATATTTATTAGTTTTTTATTATTTGTTTTGTAAATAGTTTTCTAATTAGAACACACAAGGGAGTTTCGATTACGTTTGCCTATTAAACAACATCATCATTGTATGTGTAATTCCTCAAAGAATAGAAGTATTACTTATGAGAAGTCAAAATGAAGAAAATTATCAGCTTTATAAAACTTTGAACGAATTGAACAAAAAATAATGGCAATATAGAAAAAGATTTATTCATATATTTGTTATCCAATTCAACATTTATCACAAATGATTATATTCTTATACTGTATTTTAAACGCAGCAAAACCAAAAAGGATGAAAAATATTTATAACTTCTTCTATGTAAATAATTCAGCTGTTTTATACATATATGCTATTTAGAGTTTGGAATAAGCTCAAAAGGGAAAGAGAATCATCGATGTAACTTAAATATATCATTTACCATAGGGACCAAATTGTTAAAAAGTATGTTAGAATAGAAATATTGACTATATATATATATATATTTCTTTAAAGTTAGGCAGGGGAACTGTTAGTACAGTTTCAGGTCAGTTGGGAAAAGATATGGAAATTAATTTTGTCATGTTCTTAATTGGCATTGTTTTGAAACTTGGTAGATTGAATGTGGGCCTAAAATTTTATTATAACCACACAAAAGCGTTACAATTAGCACATGCACATGTGATTCTATTTAGATATTATTCATATTCACGATAAATCTGCGGTGAAAGAGAGAAGAGAATTCGGGACCCTGTAAAATCAAGCAACGATCTCAGAACATGAAGAGCTATTTTGAATCTATTAATGAAATTAGCTTTTGGAAAATCATATTGGGCACTTGGCTATGAGTACTGTACTTTTGTACCCTATCGCCAAACTTTAGTCGTCCGATTTGCATTTTTCTCCTAAAAAAGACACTTACATTTCTGAAAACTCGGTTTAAATAGTTGTCCATGCATCTTTTAATGTAAGTACGTGCAACTGCATATTTCCTAAATGAAAATTATTGTCTCTCGAACAAGTTTATTTACAGGTACGAAATATTTTTTAAATATTACTTGTGTAAACAGCGGGAAGTGTAGGAGGAAATAAAATAACTGGAAATAATCATTACCTTGTTTGCACTGTAAAGCAAGACATATTTTGGATGGGTACGGTCAACTCAATTCAGCAATGCATTCAGAATTGAATACGGTACCATAGACACTTTATACCATCGGCATATTTTATTTTTCAGACTAATATGCAAAGTAAGACGATTAAGTTTCAATTCTGTGTTTCCAATAGATAAATAATGCATTCCTGTATTTTTTGAAAATCGGACATCTAAATTTTAACAAGAAAAAAATTGATGACCTAAAGTTTGATAGAGGGAATATTAAAATGTGCTCTTTTTCTGATTTTTTTCTCTTGAATTATTTATTATTTTTTCTTTGTTAAAATTTATTGGACACGCGCCATATATGTATAGATTTATATTTCACCATTCTGCGCCTTCTGTTATAAAGAATAATGCATTGAATCCGAGACTGTAACATGGCACTGTCATAACAACTTTTCTGTCTCACGTCGAACACGAGAGAAATTCGTCTGTCCTTTTGATTAAAGCTTCCTTTTAGTCCCGATTTGCTTTTGCGAAGAAGAATGGTGTGGCGGTGAGATTACGCCGTATTTTTCTTCATTCGAACGGCTTCCCCCGAACCCAATGAGTTATTTTTCCTAATCAAGCAAATGCAAGACCCGTGTTCCTCAGAACAGGGTCACGTGACGCGGAGGGAGATTTACGAGGGGGTGGTCGCAATCAATTTGGACGTCGGAATCTACCCCGGGTCGGATTTTAAGAATTCAGCTCTGTCCAATATCGAGCCAGTCGAGAATCCTACTGTGAACGTGAAAGGTTTTCTCAAACCTGAAGCCTCGGTAAGCTTTGGGTAAAAGAAACGACATTTTTTTAAACATAGAATATGTTTTATTAATGGTTCTGAAGATTAAAAACGAGATGCATAAACCAATGCGTGAAAACCTTGGCGTGATTCAAGGACAAAATGTACCGAAAAAGTGCGGGATTTGTTTGTTTGTTTTAATTTATAATAGGAATTAAGCTACCCCAACCGTTTTCGGATGCAGTTTTAAATGTTTTAGTGTAGCAAAATTTTTTTTAACATATTTAATGTGAATTAACTGTGATTAAAATATAGGTTAGTGATATTAACGATCCATTTTGAAATGATTATTTTGGAACGGGTCCTTTAATTTTAAACCATGGCCAGATGTTGAGGATCAGCCCTTATCTAAAGTTCCGCACCACTTTCGGAAGGACTTCTGACATTCGATCGTTTTGCGCTTGGATCTATATGGCTTTTTCGTGAAAACGAGTTTCGAACACGCGACCTTACAGTCCCGATGCCAAGGCTCTGCTGCGTAGCCACCGCGATCCCGATTAGCATATATTCAATATGTATTAGCGCGTCTAATTTTTAATACATCTCTGGCTATCTCTAGTGGTTTTAATTATATGAATCCATTTAGAGAGCAATTCGCTCTACACAGGCTTGTGCATATATGGTAAATGATCGATCGCCAAGTATCAAAATATTGGGAATACATCCCCACCCTTCCAAAATAAGATCCTTTCAGACAAGACTCATACAACGAACTCATAATTTTCGGTGGTTTGGGACTCGTCGTGAAGGCAAACGTCCTGAAATTATAGATATTATTTTTTTCGGAAATTTTCCAATTAACTATAATATGCATCAGATAAGCAGTTCCATGTCACTTTTTCAGCAGCAAGTTAATTAATCAGCATCCATTTTTGGAACACACGCACGGGATCATTTTGATCCAACTTGTTAGGCAATTCATCCTTATTTTATTGGCTGTTCTAACAAAACAGAAAGTTGCACTTAGTCTCTGTCCTCTAACTTTAGTCTAATTAGAAATTTTCTCTGCATTAAATTATATTTTAGATACAATTACAATTCTCAGCAAGAATAAAGAGAGTTTTACTTGACCCAATTTTTTCACACGTTTTTACTGCCTTTATTCTTTTTTTTACCTATTCCATTCATAGATTTATTTAAAACGAAATAAATAATATTTTCACATTAAAATATTTAAATTATAAGAAAATCAATATTTTACATATTGATTGCATTTTCCGCCATACCTATAGCTTAAAATGAATCTGAATAGCTAGAACACACACGGGGTAAACTGACCCAGTACTTTTTAACTACCCTTGGAAACAAAGACAATTCAATGCCATATTTCTGCATACGGACTCAAATATTATTTTCAGTCTTCAGACTTATAATACCTATTATACATTTAATGCTCAAAGCCTTCTTTTTGATAAGTTTAATGACATCTCTCAGATTATAAAAATTAACAACGAAATTCCCTAGTGTCTTAAAACTTATCCTCGCATATTTCAAGTAGTCTAAATTTAAGCTGCATAATTTTTCTGACTCGGGTATTAAATTAACTTTTGTCAAATTTCGGGACAAATATTTTGAAAGTCCTCCTCACAAAACGCTAGAGAATTACATAGCTCCAAGTATGTTAAATCAAGGGCTGAAAAAGCACAAGTTGTGTGATGTCCCTAAACTTTTCTGAAAATAAATTAGCCTTCGTCTCCCGCCGTCGTCTTTTACCACTCTGATGTGGGAGCACAAACACTTTTCCACACAAATTTTTATCCCAGGGCCGAAAAAGAGCGTCCCTATTGTGACTCACTCCAGATCAGCAACGGGGAATGCAATTTCTTTGCGATCTAACGCAAATTTCGTTACAAACAGTGGCTGTGCCTGTCCAGACGAAAGAGTGAGAGAGGGGAGGGCGATGCTGTTAAAAATTTCATCTTCGCCCTCCCCCTCTTTCTCTTCGGGGGAACGAAATTTGCGTTTCTGCCAGAATGAGCGCATAAATCTCTCCTTTTCTCCCTGGAGCCAAAAGAAAAGTTCCACTTTTCAATTTCCGGGGACCTCATCAATTCTCGTTAATGCCTCCACGACGCCAGAAATAATTTCTTCGCTTGCCCCCGGCCCGTCCGGAGGAAGGCCGCGGCCACCCCCCCCCCCCCCGCGCTTTCTAATTAATGGAGCAGTCTCATGAGTTGTGTTAACGTGCATAATTGATGGTGGAAGGCAGGTCTGCAGCTTTTGCTTTTAAAATAAGAGGGTCCGAAGCGAAGCTGGACCACTCCTAAGGAGCATCTGGACCCTAAATTCTGGTTAATGGGATATGGAGGGCCCAATAAACTTTCTAAACCATTATCGCATGCCAGTAATTATTAGACACGTTAAGAAATATCTTAAGTTTATGATTTTAAAATCCTCTGCGTGAAATGTAAGATATTTTATGTTGCTTTATTTCTCCGTAAGTAAAATTAAGAATTTAGTTTCAATACAGAATGTCCCAACATGCATACACACTTTGAATAACTATTACACAAACGTTTGATAACGTGCATTAAAGCTACGTAACTAAAAATTATACAGACGAGAATCTTGTCAGAGTTATCGGAAGTATAATAAGTTTTTATTTTTTTAAATTTACATTTTTTTACCGTAATACAATAATTTTTCGTAAATTAAATGCTTAATTAATTTTTCTGATTGCAATTATTAAGCATCTAATAATTCTTCAGCGACAGAAAAACACCTTGAATTATCAGGTGTTAGCTGGGTAATATGTTTTTTCAGCGTTTAGACTAACTGAACATTTCTTCTGTCTGAATGTCGTGACCTTGATATGCCACGCATTTAAGAAATTTTTGCAAATTAAGAATTATACTTCCAATAAGATGGAGCACATCCGCATCACTATCAAAACGTGAAGGACTGTCTTGAATGAATTTTGGTGAACACAGTTAGGGCGAAGAGGTAGCACTGAGTCCTCCCCCTCGATTCCGTTCACCGGATCTCCGGATGATATCCCAATTAAATTCTTAGAGGAGAGGGGGAAGGGTATAACACCTGAAATACTCAACGATTTAAGAACACACAGCCACTGAAAAACATATGCCTAGATAACAAATGATATGCTTAACGACGTTTGCAATTCTTTCGGTCGGAGTCATCAAATGCGCCTATACAATAACAACCTGCAATCCAAACACACCCAAAAGCTGAAAAACTTTTATATTTTTGTAATTTGTATAATAAAATTTTGATGTACAGTATTGACCAATAAAAACTCATCACCTGCGTTTTTAATGAATATGACATAATAAATGTTCATCGGGAAAATAATATTGTTGAAAAGAATGTAATGTTGATAGTTTTGTAACACGAACGCAGGACCATCTTTTTTACTATTACGTCTTCCTTTCAGTGATTGTGTCAGCCTCGTGTATAAGCTATAGTTATATCTAGGGTGGTGCGTTTTCATTGGCCACTGCTGTATGCTATTGATTGGTTATGTAATAGTTATTCAATTATATGCATTTTTGGGATGTCCTGTATTCTTAAAGGAAGAATTAGAGTCGCATAACATTTGTTATTTCCAATGTTTTAATACAGTGATAATTACAGTTATTAAATTTAAATATTTCTTTGTAATTTTTTTCCGGCAACAAAACAAACAGAATAGACATGTAAATAGGCATTGTTGCTTTGTAACTCCTTCGAAATATTTTAGCGTATACCAATTTCAATCATGTCTCTCAACAAATATCAGTCTTTATAATAAATTTATATGCTTTTCTAAATTTAGCGTTGACTTCAATAACGAATTTCATATGTATATAACCAAACAAATGAAATATTTCCATTCGTAATCTTTACAGTCATAGAAATATGAATGTTTTAGAAAAGAACTTCAATGTTTTTATTTTAAATTTCCGATTACAAGAGTTTAATTAAACTCACTAATGTTTATTGGACAAAAAAGGATTTGCATTACCAATACTTTAAGCTCATTTGTGCAGTTATAACAATTATTCATTCATCCTTATGCTCTTCCGCCCATTTGTGTAATCATTATGCGTAAAATGATTGCATATCACGAATGTTTAAATTTCTATTAATTGAAGCATCCGTGATAAGACATAACATTTCTTTCTACTTCAAAAAATACCATTTTTGAGAGGTTTAATTTGTATTTTCTCTGATATTTTTTTTATCTTCGGGTAGAACATGAAAACTGTTTTAATGCAACATCCAATGCCTCTGGTCATTTCTTTAACAACATCTTCCCATCTAATTAATGCAAGACTCAGATTTGTGAATTTCCGCCTGGGAATCCTGATGATTTCTTATTTGAAATCATTCTTGTTTAAGGCTGACGTCTTCTTAACGTAAATTACACCTCAGAGCAATTTGTTTTAACAACACGTCTCACTTAGTTTTTTTCTCCTTCTGTGATAAAATAAAATTCTCAATTGGCTCAAACATTGCTTAAGGGTTCTATGTAGTTTTTCTTCGAATGTTTTTATTCATTTATCTTTTACTTTTTCTTTTAGAAATTTTTTTATCTTTTGTTTTCTTAAATTTGTGAAAAAATTCACTCCTAACAAAAACTAAATGTATTTATTTTGTTAATGATTTAAAGGAATAACAAAGAATTAAAAAATAGCACTATCACCCTCGCTAAAGAAAGTATTTGGAATTTTTTTTTCTGTGACATTTTTTTTTTCTCATAGAGCACACATAGCTGGAAGAAGAAAACTGTTAAACAGAAGTGTCCTTGTGATTCTTTTTTTCTTCTTTTTGTTTTCCTTTCACTCAATAAAAAAATCAAATGATCTTCCGAAATGACACGATGAGATAGCATGAGAGAAAGAGAAAAAGAAGAAAGAAAAAAAAGTAGAAATTTTCTACTTAGAAATCATCTCATTTAAGTTCGCCCATTAGCTTAAGAGCAGTTTGAAGCGTGTCGCGAATATCAAAGTTCTTCATTCGATTTTAAGCGATCTATTAGCAGCATCGCGCTAATGAGACTGTCTTTGTATTCTTCAAGATTCTTCTTTTTCTTTTTATCCTTTTTTTTATTCTTTCTTTTCCTTTCTAATTCTTTTCGCTTTCTGGAGAGGTTTTGTTAATGACCGCGTAAAGAGTATACCGGCAATCGAAACTTTTATAAATGATTTAAAAAATGATTTTTCAAGAGCATTTTTCAGAATGTCTTATGAATATTAATTAGTGTTAACATTTTCTTTGTTCTTCTAGAACAATACTCAAAATGAAAGTTTTCGTTTTAAATTTTTGTATTTATTCTCTCTTATGGAGTTTAAGTATTTGTTTTGATAGATTTTGTTCTTCCTTTTTTTCATAAGCAAACAGGATTCTTAGAAATTAATTTAGATTATTGCATTGTTACGTTTACGTTTTGATTAACGTTTAATCTTTCTCTTTTGTTTTAATTCTTTTCGAAGCCGCTGTGTTTGTTTTCTGAGTTAAAAATGCTTTTATTAAATGTTCGATTAATTTGATATTCATAATCATTGAAGATATCAAGCAGGTTGTTTTATGATTTCAGATATCTTTTTTAAGAATAAATCTTTTGCTTCATAAATAAAATGGACTACATCAAAAGATTATTACAATTGCATTATTTCTCTGATCTTCTTTGTGCAGCATGATACATTTTTCTGTCTCTTTTGGCTTTTTAACCGTAAGTTTTTTCCCTGTTGTCAAAAAGCATCTTTTTGATACCAAAAAGTATCTTTCGAATTTTTTATTTAAAAAATACAATAAAGATAATTTTTGAAACATACCTTTATTAGCTAGATGTTTTATTTATGTAGGTTCTAAAATCAAGCATTATTTTTTGATAAAACTAGTTTTTCGAAAGTTAAAACTTTGATATTTTTAGTGATAAGAGTTCTCTGTTATGCTAACTTTTTAATTCCAAAAAAGATGGAAATTTATAGTAGATACTTGATTTTTCTATTAGAAAAGAACGATTATTTCTTTTCTTTTTAATTTATATTATTTTTATATTATTTATTTTTTTATTTTTGAAGTGCAAAAGATACTGAATCCGCATTCATTTAAATTTTTATTATGATTTTTTTATTTTGTAAATGAACAAAGTAACCCCATGCATACAACGTCGTTTATGTCAATGTTATGGAGAGTAAGATAAATTATGGGAAGAGGGAAAAGAAAGTAATGATAATATATTTAAAAAACATGAAAAAAATCGCCTGGGGTATATGCAAATGAAATAAGATTTTGAAGTCTGATTTTAGTCTTTCAAAACTGAAACCCCCAAATTACAGCAGATTTTAAATGCAAACAATAAAAGCGGCGATATTTATTTGTGTGGTTATTATTGTGCTGCTAGTCTCGCGTTTCTAATAAGTGATCTAATATTTCAATACAAATGCTTTCATTCTGAGCATTATATCCCTTTCTAAACTGTTTTATTTCACAATATGACTTAGCATTTAGTTGTTTCATATAAAAAAATCATCTTAAAATTAGAAAATATTTCGGAACTTCCTCTTAACTATAAGGCTGAAATAACTTCCACAATATTAATAAGTTACCTAAATATTTTTCTCGAATCATTGAAGGTTCTTGCAATTATTTTTTCAGAATATTAAAAAAATATGAATATATCATACATCTTTACGTAAATAAAGTGAAGGCTGTCAAGAAACATATCTCTGTTCGATAAATATTTAACAACAGGAACGAAATTTTAATATTCATCATACATTTTCTGTCGAAATATATCAGAATGAAATAGAACATGTAGATGGCTCAATATGATTGAATAAAATGTGAAACAACAAAGAATTCAAAAATTTGTTAAATTAAAGTCCCGTTCATATTAGAAACCTCAGCTAAATAGCGAAAACAATACAATATGAAATGAACCCGTAATCAGAGACAAAAACCATCTTTTCAGAAGTATCCTATTCTACGTGATTAACGTCAACAGTATTTCATTTTAAAAGTCACTGAAAAATTATTATGACTTCAGTATACAGTTATTAACTAGAGAATTAAATCACTCTATTGGATAGCATTCATATTATTTCAGGAAATATGAATGCGATATTTGAACACGATATGAAGTAATCTTGTCATGCACAGGTTTTCAAGAGAGAAAATCATTATATCGTTCATGAGCTGCAATACTGGCACAACTCGAAAAATGAAATTTTGAGCTACATGTATTTAAATATTTCGTTGGTTCGTTGAAATGCAAGAATCGCACTCTTAATGGATGGACTAAGAAGTAAGCATTACTAAAAGGACCCAGAGTTATTTTTTGCCTCAAAGAAAACGATGAGAATGGTCATTATTACATGATTTTCGAGTAGTGCCACTATTGCAGCCGTTGAATGATATTATATTTGAAATTTAGTTAAAATGACTAAATACTTGCATACGTCTTTTCCCGACAGGGTAAAAACATTCTGCCATTTTCTAGTTTTATTGTTCAACTAGCCACCTTCGTCGACCAGCAATTTTCTCCATTATATTACGAGTATTAATTAAGTAATGAGAACCAACTTCAAAACTTACAACTTATTTATTTATTTATTCTTTCTTTGCTTAGTTGAAAATATTAATTACTGTAAAATACTACGAAACGAATTCATATATTTTTTAATATCTTGCAGTAAATGAAAAGACGTTTCCAAGATCGTCGCTAAAAGGTGAATGTATTAAAACTAATCTTAATATAAATAAAAGTCATTGTGGGTATGTGGGTGGGTATGTATGTGGCTATGTTCCACATCTCCTCCTAAACCAATGGGCGGTTTTCAACCAAATTTTGTACACTTATTATTTAAGACAAGGGGAAGACACTTACGAACTTTTCTACGTCCAAAAGTTAATTAAACAGTCAGTTAATTAGAAAATAACCGAAACCGTTTTTCCGCCGTAACTTCGGAGCAAACTGTCCGACAAAAAATATTTTTATACCATCTTAAAGTTCAAATTTTTACCTTTTCAATGATATCAATTTTATTTCTCTGACATTTTCCCTTCGATTAATATTAATTTTTAAAAGTTCCAAAATTTTAAAATGCGTGCAGACGATTTTGAAATAACGAAGATTTATAGCTACTCCGTTGCTAGGCAACGGTTAGACTTTGAACTAATTCACCTTTATTTCTGAAAATTTTGCTTATTTTTATAAATATCCATATAATATAATAAATGCGAAAGTGTGTCTGTCTGTTTGTTACGCATTCACGGCAAAACTACCAAACCGATTTGGATGAAAATTGGCAGAGTTGTAGCTTGAAACCCAGGAACGGACATTGGGTAGGTGACATCATGTTAAATTCATTATTTTTGATTACAGATAACAATTAAATAATTAACAAGCGATTTGCGATGAAGATTATTACTTTATTTTTCAATCAACTCTCACGTGATCCTTAAGGAATGCGTAAACAAAATGAAATGTCACGTGATCCTTCAGAAAAGCGCAAGCATGTGGAATAACTTATTTTTAAAGTCATGCATCACGTGATCTTGCTGAGAAAAGAAATAATCTCTGGAATAATAACTGAAAAATAAACGCCGGGACAGAAATCTAATGGTAGATATAATATAGTTCCAAGAGTTTTTAGATTAAAATTTAAAAACTAAAGTTAAGTGTAACTAAATGAAAATATCGTTCAATGTTTACTTAAAATAAGAGCCTAATTTAGTGGAAAGGTTGCCAAAATTATTCTTTATGACTCTTTTCATCGACATCCAAGATTTTCTTGGCGGTTAAATTTATAACCAAACGATTTAGCTAATTACAATAGTTCCGTTTCGAATTTTAATGCTTTAAGAGCTGTTTTTAACCGATTTAAATAGAAAGGATTACGCAAACCCAAAGAACACGGAATTCAATGTTTTGTTTACTAAAGAAAGAACTAATTCGAGCTTGGCGCTTGATACAGTTGCCAAATAGATTTGGCGATTGCTTAAATCGGAAGGTTACCGGAAAACGGTATATGAATCCAAAATAAACAAACCATGATCGTCCATTGACGTATATGATATGGTTGTCAGAGTTTTTGAGAATAGGAAGGTATATTTTGTCTTATGTATTATTTTAAACAGTAGAAGCAGATGACATATAGCATGGTAGATGATATATTCCAAAGAGCAGATGATACCATCGAGTACAATGATGTAATTTACAGTAACGGAGAATTAAATTAGTCGTCCAATTATGTATTATCAACCGTCAGAACTTTTGATTTCCCCTTTCTATATATAACGAAACATTTACATTCGTGAATTTAAAAAAAGTAGCAATTCAAATTCTTCGCGCACGAAGTCGCGGGTAACAGCTAGTGTAAAATAAGGGTGTCCAAAACGTATCTTAACACTTTTCAAAAAATAATTAAAAATAAAAAAAACAATGATACGCACTTACTGTTTTTTATGTTCCATAAAGAAAATATCAAAGTTTTTTTTTTGTTACGTTTTACGAGGACTACGACGAAAAGTTTCTAGAATTCGTTTAACGTCATCGAAGCTTCTGCCAGGGCGGCCAGATTTTGGTTTTGGTCGTCATAAATCTTTCATGCCATTCATAAAGTGTTGGTCTTGAAGGTGGACTTCGATTGTAGGTAGTCCGAAATTTACCCTTTACCTGTGTTGCAGATTTAAATTCGATAAATCACGCTACAACTTGCGCTTGTTCTTGCGGTGAAGCCATTTTGAAACAAGAATGTTGCAAAGCCTTGACGTAACGCCATCTAGTTTACACTTCATTTAAAAAAAACGTTGTTATTTTCTTTATGGAACATAAAAAACCGTAAGTTTGTTTATTTTTAATTATTTTTTTAAAATGTAAAGATACATTTTGGACACCCTGTATTTTTGAAACTGCTTTTCATTCAATTCAAAAGTTTAAAAAAAACAATAAAAGTTTTACACTGTAATTTCAAGAAAATTAGGGAAAACATTAGATAAAAACAAATGCTAAAGCGATGAAAATTAACTGCATTTATTTGCGACAAAAAAGGATAGCGTTTTGAATTTTTTAAAATTAGAGACAAAATGTTATAGTTATAAAACTGGCATTATTAAAGAGATAATCTGTTTTTAAATAAGTTTCCAAAAACTATAACAGAGGAAAAACATGCGATTTAAATATTTGAAGTATTGAATTATTGTAATGAAAAATTTTTATGAAAACAATGAAAAGTAGTCTTGCAATTAATATTTTCAAATAAATTTTTTAAAACTGTCAAAATTAGAAGAAAAATTGTACAAAAAAAGTTGAATTCATTGTAGAGATAATATTTTAAATTTTAAGATGGTATAAAATTTATTTTTGTTCAATAAAAGTTTCGAATGTTATCGCGAAAAAAATGCCAAAATTATGCTTAATTCTTAATTATTAAAATTTTTAAAAAATCGCTCTGAGGTGCACCATTCCACCATCCAAAGTATGTTCGTGCCAAATTTAGTAGCTCTAGGTCTAATTGTCTGCCCTGTAGAGCGCCAAAAAACACACACATTCGCTTTTAATATTTGTTAAGATAGAGGTTTAATAAAAAAAAATTATATTAGTTGGCCACCAAAAATTGAAAACTAGGAGTTAATCATTTAGGTTTAATGCTTGTCATTTTCCTAGAACCTACCGAAGTGAATTTTATTTTTTGCTCAAAGTTATTAATCATTACCTTCTTTAACAAAAATTAGCTTTCGAAACCCAAATTTTATTTATTGTTAAGTGAAACCTAGGCTATTTATTCTAATCGCCGGGTCCAACTCTACTGTCGCATCTTCATTTTGTAGATCCGATACTTTCAGCTCATAAATTGTTCCTTCTTCATTGTGTGGCCGATGAAAGCTAATAGTTTTGTAACTTGAGTGAATTCTACATCTTTTGTCCCGTTTTATTTACCACCATAACGTTAATAACCTCGAAGAATTCAAATTATTCTTACCAGAATTCCTAACATTTCTATTTGTTTCCCTCAATCATTCTTCGAGAGAGAAGACGCGAAAGCAAAAATTCCTTTTCCCCAATCTTCCTAATTACTAGCTGTCAAGAACCAGAAAGTATCTTATTACTTCTTGACATGTCTGCTGGCTTTGGTTTTATTGCTTTTCCCGCCAAAACCGACGATTCGGCACATTTTACGTGGATGCCATCCATTCGAGCGTTTGAAATATGTAGCTTTTTTTTTAGCCACTCAGCGTTCGTTCTTCCTTTTGCGGGTAGTTGAGTCTGTTTTCTTCTTTCACTGACATAACTAATCGCTGTAAATTTATATATTGTTCAGAATTCGTTGGCATTTCTTTCCAAAGGTGCACAAATTATCTTCTACAAATATTTGGATTCTTGTTAAGAAAACTCAATTTGTGAAATAAATTTTGGAACTAAAGTTGCTTTCGTAATTGGAAATAAATTCTGCTGCAATGAATGCTTTATTGAATTGGATTTTGTCATCAGTTTTAAGAAAATTGCTGGAACGGTTCGGTGTATTTTACTTGAATGCCTTTCATCGGAGAGTTTCAAATATTCATCGACTTTTTCTTACTTTCCCATACTTTGACGCATAGTTGGTTCTGTCCCTTTTCTCTGGCATAACTGGCCTATGTGTCCTTTAAGTATTGCGCAGAATTTTTTGATATTTATTTTCAATGGTGTACAAAGTATTTCCTATGAATATTTAAAATTGTAGTTGGAAACACAATTCGTTAAGTAAAATCTTGGAATATGCTTTCTTAATTTAGTAAATGAATACAATCTTATTTTCCAAACGATTTTTAAATATGCTGTAAGAGCTTAAGAAACAATTCGGTGAAATATGATTTTCGTTTCTAGTACCTAAAAGAAAGTTATCAAGAAAATGAAGAAATTCAAATACCTGTATTTCAACGTAATTTATTGAGAATTAAGCTTAGTTGTTTTGCAATAAATTCAAAATGAATTGCTTGCATTTAGTTCGGTTTTCGTTTTAAGTTTGTATGATCATCTCTAAAAGTATTTGGGCATCTATAAAAGTAATTGCAGAGGATGATTCATGGAATCTTGCACTGCTGCTATCATTGAATCATAACTGCTATTCCAAGAAGGACGCTGTCACTCATTTAATATCAAATTAGATGCACAGCCGCATCCAAAAGTATTTCCACAATTTTGAAAATTTCTATATTTCTCTACTTCATTCACTTAGTTGCATCTTGCGAATTCCTTTAAATTTTCTTATGGAACATTAGAGTTCCTTTGTATGGTTATGTTCTTTATGTCGTGTAATATTGTGAATTTTTTGCCCGAAAACTTTTTTAGTTAAAAGGAAGTAAAACCTCCCATCTTTTCATATTTAACATATAGGTAGAATTTATTAGCAATTTTAATTAATAAAAAGTAGTGGGTCACAGGAAAAATAGTGTCATCGATCCGATCAAGGAAACCGGTTTACCAACTTCGTCCACCAATTTCTTTCAGCACAATGAAAGAAAATTGTTTTAATTATAAAATTCGCATCAGCATACAATGTATGAACCCAAGTATGACATTTTATACACTGAATCACTTATTCTTCCTTTGTTTCCTCAGACATAATAAAAAAACCCCACGTAACAGCTGTTTTTGGTCTTAATTACTCCCCACGCCCAGTTTGTTGCTACAGCGTGTTCCACTTCCGATTTATTATCACTATTAATGATTAGAACTCATTTTGGGCTATTCTTCAAGGTAATATTCCCATTGATTTAATCAGTCCAATTTGAGTAACTTTTATGCAACAACAAATACTCACCTATCCTTATCTTTAGCTTTAATAAAATCAACTTAACTGAGAAAACTAAACTAAATAACTTAAATAATTTAATAAAATTATTATAATAAAAATTGTAGCAAAACAAGTTTCTTTTATATGAGGATATAATTTTATACTCACTTTTAAAGTAAGACGTAAAGACAATTGTTATTATGTTAAAATATTTAATTGTTAAATATAATAATTGTCTTCAACGCAAAGACAATTATTATTTTGTTAAAATATTTCATTGTTAATATCTAAATGTAAATACTTCTTCTCTAACTGCAACCACGTACCGCTTTCTCTAAAAAATGATTCTATAAATCGCATTTACATCGATCTAACATGCACTGCCTATTTTACCGTCCAAATATTTAATTGAATTGTGGTTACGATACCAGTGCAATATAGGCGAATGTCCACATTTGGCAACTCTCCCCTATATCATAGGTGAACATCCATTTCAGGCATGGTATGAACATATGGTGAGAGAGTACAGCTCATTTGTCTTCCTGGTTATCTGATCACTTATAGGAAGTGTAAACTACTTCTCCAATAGGTAATGTTGAATTTCATAACACGGTGTTAATCGAACAACAACAAAAATAGCCGAATTCTTCTAACAATTTATTTCACTAGATGCATTTTTTCATTTCATTGTGAAAACATAAACGTAAGAATTATATTCATGTTTTATTTGAGCTAGATATACTACATTCATTGATGTAACTTCCTGAGAGCGAACGCCAATGGAAACGGAAGTTTTGCTGCACATAAATAAATAAATCGTTTGACTTCCTTTCTCCATTAGTCCACTTATCTCAAACTTTTATTTGTGTTCTTACTTCGAATCAATACATTGTAACATGGATGAATTAACTAACAGAACACTAACTTATCTCCAACCAGTTCTTCCCATTAGTCGTTTGGAGAGACGGTAATTATCGATTCCATTATTCGAGGATGGCAACAGTGCCCACCTCAGAAGTTATCTGATTGACAGTCGATCGATCGCGTGACGCCAGCGCCACACCGAGGGGTTGAACAGGTGCGCCGACCCATCAATTATTTATAGCAGGCGAGGAAGAAGACGAACGATGCGAACCATTTCTTATTTTGGACTGATTTTCTGATAGGATTGCCAAGGAATGCATTGGTCAATTTCTCCCCTCCTTGCTGAATAATGTTGTTTCCTCGGGACTTTCGGATTTGTCTGAGGGAGCTCTTCAGGGAGGCGATATTTAATGCTTTATATATAACCACTGGTCGGAAAGGATTGCGAAAGATTGTGTGAGCAAGGAGTGGTTTAACCCTTTATGTATGAATTTTTTTGTTTGTTATTTAAAAATATTTTTAAGTGTAGCTATTAAGTTATTGTTTACTTATAAAATATTACCTGCGACATCCCCGCACTGCCTTAGCATCCGGGTACAACTGAAAGATCGGCTGCTGCGACAATTAACACTGGCTTTGTTGCCTAACATATAATAACACCATTACGAACGGCACATGCGACAACCCTCCCCTCCCATTAAGGTTGCACGATCTGTCAGCGGCGACGGGTCCAGAAGTGCAACGCCACCATCACTGTACCCGCCAGGGAAACGAGACTCCGCTTATTTATCCGGCGGCTTCTCACCCCCATATTTGAGGTGCCCCTTCTGGGACCGTGGCCCTGGTATTCCTAATGCAAATAAAATTTAATTCCTATATTCGCTTATTCCTAAAGCAAATAAGAAGATTCTCGGTTCCCTTGGAGGCACAATAATAGTTGTGAAGATAGTTACCGATGACGGGATATATCTCCGTGTGAGGATTCGACATATGAGACGCTCCTTACGGGGTTTATTTTGCTCGGTTCATAGGCCCCGTATTGCTATCTACGGTACAGATTTTACCAAATGTCCATTCGGACTGGGCGGGGTATTCTTTAGTGTTATTCTAAAAGTGTTTTGAGGGTTACGATCCCTATTAGCACAAGATGTTCTGCAATATCACTACGATATCTTCGCGATATTGTGCGGCATTCAGATTATCGAATAACGTTGTTGAGATATCATATAATATCTTGTGTCAAAAGGGATGGCTCAGTGCGCCAGTCTTAGCTACGTGGTCGGAGGATCGGGGACTGAAGACCCGGTTTTACCAAAAAATCCGTCATATACACTAATCGTCTTGATGTGGGCTAAATCCGTTGGGACAAACGACTTCTCGTTGGAATAATGTAGAAGTTAATTGAGGGAGGTTCAAACTCGGATGTAGTTTTGTTATCTCGCCATGGTTCGAAATTACAATGTTTATCCTAAAGAATGCGAATTTCTCCTTATAATTTTTCGCCACTCCCCAAATAATAATAAACTTGTAGCTTGCCTAGCTTTTGCCGTGGAATTTTTCGTTGCCTAAAATATATTTTCTTAAGTTTCGCAAGTGATCGCTGATCCAATGGTAAAATAGTGCACCTGCCGATACAGTGAAGCTTATTTTCAGTTTTAGCAACTACAGATAATTTATATTTATTATTAATTCTTATATATTAAATAATGCGAAAGTAATAATAACAGTATTCAAATTTCACTGGAAATCGTTCAGTGCTTTCTTCAATTTTAGTTTAGATATATTAGAATCTCGTTTTGAATCTAAGCGAGGGCTATTTTGGGACGGGCCTCTTAATTTTCAATGTGGTCAGATGACGAGGGCGACGCCTGAGAGAATTGTTAGAATAATCAAAATGGACTAAATTCTGACTAACATGATTTGGACGATGAACTTTAAAATAGTATATCAGTTTGGGACCGGGTTGAAATAAAGATGAAATTCGGCCATAGATCTGGCTACAGAAATTGGGCATTGCAATTGGGCTCTCTACTTCTGAGACACACACACACAAGCCCACACCGGCCCAGACTACTCAAAAGTGTGTGGGGCCAAGGAAAGACCGTTGGGAGAAGACATTTGTAGTTTAAAAATATAAAAGATATAAAAATTCTTCTAAACAGAGAAAAAGTTCCAATATTTTCTTCTTAAATTCATCATATTCATTTTTGGCAAATAAATTAACATTGGGTAGTCGCCCACTTCAAATAACGACTGTTTTTGATATTTTGTTTTTTAAAAGTTCATTAAATTTGCAAACTGCGTTATTTTCATGGTGGCATTACAATGATGCAATGTTTAAACAGAAAAATTTAAAAAGTGACATCAAACTCTCATTAAGATACTAAGACGAATAAAGCTGCAGCTCTGTTTTCTTACGCAAATTAGAATTTTTTCAAAAAAAAAAAAAAACCTAAAGAATGCGCATTTAAAAGATCAAGCTTGCTCATTCTAAATTTAAACTCGTCGCTAGTTTGTTGGTAAAGGAAAACAAATTTATTTCAAACGGGCACACATGCTTTGCAAACAATTAAACGCAGCAGAAATTTATTATTACAGAAAGAAACTAAAGCAGTTTTCTACTGAAAGTTAAAGAGGAATGAAACCTTTCTATCTCATTCCTGAGGCTTATCTCAAGAGTCGAATGCGCACTTTTTAATAATCTCCTTTTGTCTCTGGAAACAACTTTGTTTCTACCAATTCCCCAAAAAAGTAAACATCGAATCTTAGGATATTAAAATCTAATCAAGCAGACTAAATCCTGTTATTCCAGTTCACCTCAATTTTGAGAAAATTCTTCTTCCAATCAAACTGTTAAAGGTTTTAATCATATCTATTTCCGTATTTTATGGCTTTTATATTTAAATCGTTTCATACTTCATGAAAAAAAAAAATTGGAGTCTAAATTTGAACAGTACAATTACATTTTAAATATATTGTTTCGATATTGACTGGAATAAAAGTTGTTTTTTCAAAAATTTGTACTTTATGTTTGGTTGATTAGGAAGATCTAGGACTATTATCCACAATACTCAATCATACAACAGCACGCCTTAAACTTTGTGTTAAAGGTTTCAAGGATTTTATGACGGAAACTTAGAACGGCTTCTGCTGACGGAATTGCAAATATACCGTAGCAGCAATTGATACAGACTACAACGGCAGCAAAAAATATTGAATTGATACTCACAGAAAGAGTCATAATTTCATAGTAATATTGTGTGAAGTAATATTTAAAAGGATAAACTTATGAAATAACAAATGTTCGTTAAGAATTAAGGTGAATAAAATTGAAATAATCTTTCACTAAAGTTAATTAGAACTTCCAATAAAGAATTCTCATTCATAAATTAGGCCAAACCGCCTCGTCAGAATTAGTTAATCAGTCGAAAAAGAAAATGCCTAAAGTTCGTAACGACATTAAGAGATTCTGAAACACTTGAATGCTATGGAAATTAACCAGTCTTGAACTGAAAAATTAATTTTCGCCAAAGATAAATTTGAATGAAACATTCTTCTTTCTTCTTTCTGAGGCTTATCCCATGAATCTAATATTCACCTTTTTCAATAATCGCAATTTGTTTTTGAAAGCAACTTCATTTCCACCAGTTAATTCAGGTATTATTATTCCTGTTCCCTTCTTCGACCAATTTTGAATTCTTCATCTATTTACATTTTCTTTAACTTAAATTGAAAATTTTAGAAATTTTTTTTAATCTTACATTGCTTTGATATCCATATCTTTTAGTGCTTGCACTAACGAAACTCATATAAAGGACGAAAAGGAAAGAGTTTGAAGTATTCCAAATGGAATGGAAATATTTTTGTGCAGGCGGGGCTGAAATAAAAGATAAACTTTCAGGCACTGTCCAGAACTAGAAAAAAGTTAGCTTCTAATAATTCTCTCTTTTACTAGACTAGTCTGAACCCTTAAGAGTGTATCTCCTTGGTCGCGAACAAATCGTGCTTGCCTGGTACCTTATCAATTGCCACTTCATAGACTGTCAAATTTGGATATTCATTCAATACCTCTGAACAATTAAATGATGCTTTTCTTTGATAAATTCGTGTCTTGCCAGGTACCTTATCAATGGCACTTAGACTGCCAAATTTGGATATTCATTCAATAACGCTGAACAATCATATGATGCTTTTCTTTGATAAATTAATTAATAGAAAGTTTAATTAATTAAAATAAAAGATTTTATTACGATATTGTAATAGTGTATGTTTGAAAGAATGGGTTTAAAAAGTGACATTGAATGTTCACTAGGAAGTTAAATGAATAAAACGTCAAATCCTCTTTCGTTACTGTTAATTAGCAGTAGAAAAAATGAGCTTGCTTCAGTAAATTAAGCTTCCTCGTTCGAATTTTATACACGTAGTTAATCTGCCGGAAGAGGAAAATAACTAAACATAAAAAGGGCATGCACTCTTTCGAAAATAGTTAAATGCAGCAGAAATTTACCACTCTGGTGCTGAAAGAAATTAAAGTAGTTTTCTGAAACACTTCTTTCTCATTCCTGAGGCTTATTCCAAGAATCGAATATGCACTTTTTAATAGCCGCCTTTTGTCTCTGAGAGCAGCAACTTCATTTCCACCAGTTCCAAGAAAGAAGTTGCATCGAATCTTCGGGCATTAAAATCTCATCAAGTTCACAAAATCTTCGAAGAGGCGCATCGTATTATTCCGGTTCACATCTTTCTTCCTCCAATTTTAAGAGAGAGAGAGAGCATTTTGTGAGGAAACCCGCTTTGCGGCTCGTTTGCCCGCTGGAAATACTGATGCTGCTGCTGCTCATTGTGCATTCAAGATGGCGGCTGCCCGAAGAAAGGTCGTTAGGGCAGGACACGCGATTTACCTCTTTGCATGTCATCAAGAATTTTCTGTTTACGCCCGCTTGAAGCTGGCTGACTTCATTAGAGTGGAGAATCTAGAAGGGATCCGCTGCAGAGAGTTTGGAATTTTACTCCAGCTGTAATAAATTGCTGCACTGGCGAACCTTGGGTAAAATGAAAATCGCTCAGACATTAGAATTTAATACTGGCAGTCGTAACTTTTGTTGGATGACGACGGAAGGAATCACGTGAAAAGTTTCATTATGACTTAACGAATTATCTTGGCAATGCGTGAGAAGAATAGAGCACAATTGATACGTAGGATAATTTATACTGCGAAATGTGCATGTTTTGTAATTAAGGTTAAGTGCATATTTTTTGAGAAGAAACAACCATATCTGTTGGTGGAGACAGTGTAAATTATAATAAATAAATAATAATGAGACTAAATAAATTTTACGAAACAATTTTGAAAAAATATTTGATATTGATATTATTTAAAGGAAAAAATGACGTCGTCATACGGTAGTGTGCTTAAATAAAATCTGTTTCTTATAAAGAACATGAAAGTTTGATTGGAACACGATTTACTTAAAATTACATTACGGTTTGAAGAGTTTCGAATTTTACTCCAGCTGTGATCAGTTAATGCACTTGCACATCTTAGATAAAATGAAAATCTCCCAGACATTAGAATTTTAATACTGGCAGTCATAACTTTTGTTGGATGACGACGGAACAAATCACGTGAAAATTTTCATTATGACTTAACGAATTATCTCGGCAATGCGTGAGAAGAATATAGCACAATTGATTTGAGGAGTAATTTATTCTGCGAAATGCACAGGTTTTGTAATTAAGATCAAGTGCACATTTTTTGAAAATAAAGATGTTAATGGTAACCCTTTAAATTATAAAAAAATTCAAATCAGCAATTTTGAAAGGGATTACTCGAAAGAAAAAAATGGCGTTATCATATGTTAACAAACTTAAATAAATTCAGTTTCTTAAAAGAACATGAAAGTTTGATTGAAATACGATTTACTTAACATTACACTACACAATTTATTATTTTTAGCAAAAGTTGTGCAAATCTGTATAAATGGCTGTAAGGAGTGTATTAAAATAATTAAAAATTATTATTTTCTAATTTGATCTTTAATTAAAATTTATTTGTCTAAGCCATAAATTGTTTCATCTGACTTTATTCTCAAAACGCTTTTTTTTTCAAATACAAAAATCTGGTTGAGGAAATTATTTCATTAATCAATTATTGAATTATTCGAAATTTATTTGAAAAATGCGAAAATGATAGTGATACTAATGCGAATTAGTTAGCAGTGTAGGGTTAAAAATGAAATAAAGGTAAAGCATTGAAGTAATCATTTAGAATGAATCTAAATGGACATTAGAATAAATAAATTTAATTAAAAAAAGTTTTCAAAACCGCACTTTTATCAGTGTGTTAAAAAGTATAATATTTTTTTATTTTAATTGTTTTTCTACTTTTTGATTTATAATTCATTATAATAAATCTTTTGGGATCTTGAAATCACTTTTTCTCATATTGACTATTAGGTATGAAAACAAAATGTAACTAAATTTATGGATTAACTGACAGTGTGTAGCTCTGAAAATATTAAAGCTGTGTGTTGTCATCCGACTAGCACAGAACGAATTGAGTGGAAAATCGATTACAAAATTCCGCCTGTGAAAACATGAAACAAGTCGAAATAAATAAATGTATATAAAAAAATCCAAATTGGGAAATTTCCAAATTTTGGAAAATATTAGTCGAATTATGCGTTGTTTCTACTTGATAAATAATTTTCTTGTTCCTAAAAGTCTAATTTCTTGGAATAAATGTGTGTTTGTTTAAAAACGCTCTTTTGGTAGGCCTTTTTAGACTAAATTCTAAACTCCCGTGAACTTTAAACATGTTTAAGTTTTTTAAGAAAGAAAAAAGTTCTCGGTTGCTGAATTTACATTGGAAAATTTGTTGCTTTCGTTTGGCTCAGAAAATAAATTTATCAGTAAAACTAAAAAGAAGAAAAAATTCTGACAAGCGGTATAAAGTTTTAGTTTAGGAGAATTTCTTTTTAGTTAAGAAACTTTTTATTTGGACATGTTACTTTTATTTCCTTCCACTGGAAGGGGATGATTTTATTTTTCATTTCATTCATGAATTATTTAGCAGAAAAGTTTATATTTTCTAAAGGGAAAGTTCATCCCTTCGCACATCACTTTCGTAACTCAGACAGGAAAACGTTGCATTTGTTCGAATTTAGACATGAAAGAAAAAAAATTTAGAAAACGAACAAAATATTTATGTGACTTAACAAGATTCAACATTTTTCAAATTTTCAGATTACGACTGGAAACAGTTGAATCTACTCACACACAAACAAATTTTAAGTTCAAAACATCTCGAAAAAAGTTCTTAACACTGAAAAACACGGATAAAGGTTCTCCAAAAAACATGACATAGTCATCAATCAGCAAGAGAAATTAATAATTTATGAAGACGGTGTGTAGATGTAGGGTACATAATAAAATCTAACATGGCTCAGAATGAAAAAGTTAAATTCTTTTGATTCATGAATGAATTCAAAACAAAGGATATTTTTATAAGAAGAGCGATGGATACACTTCCTTCCCACGTGACACACGTGAAGTACGCCATGCAAATTTTATTTTGTAATGCATAACAAATCTTGCAGGAAGGAAAAGGATGTGGCGTCATTGGACAGCATAAGACAACGTGTCGTCAGATATTAGAAGGCATGCGCGATTACATTTATCATGTGACTATCACATGTACTTCCTGTCCACCACAAAAACTCTGCTCTCCAAGTTGTCTCAGTGACGGCGGTCGCTATAGCAACTGGTTATGTTAGGGAAGATACATTTCCAATAGGAGGAATCCGGCGGAAGTAGGATTTTTATTTTACTCTTGGCGCCAGTTTGCGACGATAAAAAGAGTACATCATTCGTGAACTTCTACCTACTCGAAATGGATTCCTCCTACGATAACCTGCTTCTATAGCGACCGCCCACAACGAGACAATTTGGCGAGCAGAGTTCTTGTAGCGGACAGACAGTACCGACTCCGCAGTAACTGATTATCATATGAACAGTTATTACATTTCTTGCACGAGAGCATTTTTCGTGTCTATTCATTAAGAAAATATTTTCGTCGGAAATTGTTTTGTTCTAGCATTTAGTAGCAAAAACTTTCACTATTCCACATGTATTCCAGGATTAAAACTCTGCTCACCCTTTCCCCCCCGGGATTGGCTTGATTTGTGGTGTATTGGAACAAGTTCATTGAGTCGGTTTTACTGCACCAGTTTAAAGCTAAAAATTAGTTTGTGTGAAGTAAAAAATAATTAACTCACATTCTTCAAAACTAGTCGATGGCAAAGAAATTTTTGAAATCGGTCACGTCGTGATGGTGTAGATTATTTTAGTTCTAAGATCATAGCCTAAAGTGCTGAGACTTATCTAAATGAAAGAAAAAAACTCAAATTGATTTTAAAGATGGAAGAAGGTGATCATATGTTATATTACCAGTCAGTGTAGATAGTGTATCTGAAGTTGCCTGAAAGAAATGTAGTCTTTGTAAATTAAACAATGGATATCCTATGAAGATGTGAAAAACAGATACGGAGCAATCGCAGTATTGGCACGCCGGAGTTTCTTCTGCTAGCACCAAGTTCCAATGTGCAACCACACTCCAGGGCAACTAAGAAAAAAGAGCGAAACTAAGAAACGAGCAACGCGGACATCAGTAAGATGATTAGGAATGGGAAAACATTCCTTTAGAGGGAGAGACTTGTAGTTGAAAGGTTCTGCTCAATATTACAGGTTGAGTCTGTTTTTTAACAAAATGTTTCGTAACAACGAAAGCAGAATTGACAGGAATTAAAACATTAAATAACTGCTTTTTTATTAGCAATAATTTGACACATGTACATACAGATTTGGACTATGTATTAAAGTGGTTGACACCAAATTTGTATAAGATAATGTTGAAGAATATTGAAAGTTTTTTTTAGGATTAAAATTTTCTTATTGACAGGAAAATTTCTTGCAGTAAAAAAAAATTGTGAGGGGAAAACATTATTAAGGATGAAAAAATAAGACAGAGACACGCAAAATATGAAATTTTAGACATTCGGTTCGACACTGAAAGTCCAGGTTTTTTTTATTTAAACCAAAATTCACTCTCATTTGATAAATAAAGCGTTACTTGGCATCCATTGCCATATTGAAGTTTTTTCAATCATTTAGAATTATAATTTGACTTGTTTATGAAATTCAAAATCAAGTCCCATTTTATGGATTTCAAGTTCACTATAAAATTTGAACCCAGGTCTGGATAGTTTGATGTGCAGAATTGACAAACTGCAATCCACTGTGAAACAAGCAACTTCAAATCCAATAATTTATTTTGAGTTAGCAGTATTAAAGGTATAGCAATAGAATTAGTTTTTTTCTGTAATGCTAGCAAAATAATCTGTATCTCAAAAAATATATTTTGAAGTTGGTTCCCTATAGCATAAATCAGTCCAGTTTTTGCGAAGTTTCATAAACTTATAATGCCTAAAAGCTTAGGGGTTTTCTTCAGTAGTTCGTATCAAAAATTCTATACATTAAGGTAAGCTTTGGTATATTTCAATTCAAACTGAAATACTTTACAGTCAGCATATACTAGTACTGAAAAAAGAAGAATAAAATAAAAATGTTCATCTCTTTTAACCGATATTCTTCATTCCGCCAAAAAAAATTACCCGATATCTTACAGCGAAATAGCTACATTTACTTCTTGAGAAGGTGCCAAACACATTAACATCCTTTCCAAACCACGCCAACGAAAAGAAGAACAAGTGTAGTTAAGACGTGTTCCATGCAGAGGTAGAAAGAAGCTCCAAGAGATACCCTATCCTCTTCTTGATCCTTTTGTCAAGGAGGCTCCCATTTCTTCTGAATACATCCGATTTTTCTACTCTAAGCAGAAAAGGCCCCTGTAAAGCCTAACATCTCATTCATTTCACTATATCCAAACATATATTTACATGGAGGGCTTTTACCTTCCATCCTTTAACAAAGACTTTTAAAAAACCTTCGCAAAAAAAAGAATCTTGTCGGCGTAGAAGAAGCAAAATAAATAAAAATGGCGGAGGAAAGCTATCCGAACTGTTCCATCAAAGTGACAACCCTGTTCAAAGGACGTTTAATGGAGGTACCTTGTACCACGAAAGAGAACTATGAAGGCTTTCGCGGCACAGCCATATCTTCTCGTTACTTCGACGCCATTGAGGCGGGAACACTAGAAGTCGATTAAAAAATGACTCCCTAGGGCGCAGTTGAGATACTTTTTTTGTTACAGCTTTTACCTCTTCTGCTGCATTTCTTAAGAACTTCATATAAGGTGCTGGGATGGAAAGGCATAATGTAATTGTTCAGGGGAACTTAAATGTACGCGACTGACTTTTTCTTCTATTCCGTTTTTAGTATTTATTTTCTTGTTTCTAATGTCGGTTATGTTTTAGAAGGAGCGAAAAAAAATGCAGCGCAATTATTCTTAAAAATTTATCTTAATGTGCGCCAGGGAATGTGGATAAGATGGCAGTCATAAAACGTAGGGAAAATTGAAGTTGGGGATCTGCTTTTTGTAAAGAGAATTACGGAGGGAAAAAATGTTTATTACTATTAATTTGATGAGAATCATATCGTCAGTATTATTCGAATAACTTGAAATGAACTAACTAAGAAATAAATTTCTCTGAGTTATTGATCAATTAATTAATTCGAATTAAAGTTTTAGTATTCGCTTCATTAAACAATGAAATATGAAATTCATTTTCATGCTAATTTGGAGTATTCGCATGAAATAAAATGGATTAACATTGAATTATTCGTTGGCATCAAACGCTTTTTTAAATTTCTGTTTTCAATAAGAAAAATATAATAATTTTATTTTACCTGAGAATCCGAAAATTACCGTACGTTAAATACAGTTCTTTATTATTTTTTTAAATTGTTTTCAGTGTGAAAGAAAATTATGAAAAGTAATGAACATGCTTAAGTTTACTTATTAAGTTTTCCACTATAACTTTGAATTTTAGGAAACTGATCTCATAATTCTTAATAGCGATTATAAGTTTAATGGAGCACTTTAGCAAAAACACTGAGCTCAGTTTGTCGAATTTTTGTTCGTTTTTCTTCAAACGTAAGTGATTCTCTGTAAAATATTCATTTTTTATTTCTAAATGTGATGAGTTTATGCAAGTTTTTGAAATCTAACTTCGTTTTTTCATGAGCTTACAATTCTTATGTTTGCTATTACAGTTTGAACAATCAGTTTTTTGGATACATTTCAACTGAAATCTGTCATAAAAATATACGAGTGAAAACAATCAGTTTGCATGTTCTAATACACATCTAAGTAATTTATAAATTTATCGTATAAAAATTGGCCTTTAATGCATTCTTTATCATATCTACAGATTCACTGCAAAATTTATTTTATCCTATTCTTCAATTTCTTTCATAAAAACCATCATTTATGATTTCACACTGTTTTTTAACTTCACATGAATATGGAACAAAATCATCATTGATAGAAACTGAGTCTGAGTTTGTGATCCGCTTTAAGATTAAAAAACTGAAAAGAAAAGAACCCAGGTTGCTCGAAGGAGGTAAAAAAGAACTAGAAATAAACCTGTTTTTGTCAGAAAAGTTCTTTACCATTGGCGTCTCTGATCCTAGTCTATGAAATCCTATTATTTCTGGCGAGAATGCAATAATAACTTCACTTCGCTTCACTTCTCCGAACTCTCTTTTCGTCTTTCACCAAAAATCAGTTTCATCGCAAAAATTGATGGTTCCGTATTTTTTCTCCGTTTCTTTCTAAATGTCCATTAACAACATCTCTGCTGGAAACTAGTTGCTTTAACTATTACTTTTATGTTCAATTATTATTAATATCCCGCAGTTAAAGAAAATCTAAAGCAAATACCAAAAATTAATGGACATTTTTTTTACTGTTATGGACATACGTATGAAAAAAAGAACTTCTGAGACGAACAAAAATTAAAATTCTAGAAATCAGAACCGCCAAAAGATTTCTTTGAAAGAAGCTTTTAAAATTAATGAAAATGTATCGCGTTCTATTTTTTTACGAAAAAAAGGAAGTGTTAAAAAGAGAGACATATTCAAATAATTTTAAATCGAGTTTCTTTTCATAAAAACACTTTTGATTCATAATGTTATTAGTTTCCATCCGAGTTTCCAATAAATCATAAATCTTTTATGAGCGTTGAATTTGTCAGAATCTCTTTTACGCTTTCTCAAGATATGATTTTTAATTAATGATGAAGAAATTCATACCCACTCTCTAGTTAGAATTGATGAAAATGGAAACTGAGATTTTCAATTTAACTCCCAAAAATTAAAAGTTTCTTTTCTTACTTTTAGCTTTACGAGCTATTTATATTTATTTGCGGGCTATTTTTCTTTGTACACTTTTTCTCATCAACTTATTTACTTGCAAGGGGAAGATTCTTTAAATATTTAAAACCAAAATAAGTAAATAGGAATCTTTATCTTGTATGTTTTTTATGATTATCTCCTCATAGCAACTTTGTTCCATCTCTTCATCTTTGTACTCTCATAAAAAAGATTAATTGAAACAAATGTGCACACTTTTGTGTTTTGCTATTAGACTGATTTTTTTTAATTCCATAAATGAATATTAAATGAATTGTATTTAAAAAAGAAACTTGCCTTCTAATACAACTTGCTGATAATATTTTTGCTTCCTTTTATCATTTTTTTTTCACGTCATGGTTTTTTGTTCATTAACTTTTAAGTTGTTTTGCCAGATCTGATTTTTTGAATGAATGGACAGTGATCACAACGTTATGACATTTACGCTTTTCTCTATATTATAAATAAAAGTAGTCTCATATGCATGCTATTTTACTGTGAAACAATTGTTAACATTTTTATGAATATGATTTTGCCTTTCTTTTGCGAAAAGGAAGTTTTATGCTTTCGTTTTTGAGGCATTAAGATGGGAAAAAACTTGCTGCTTATGTCAGTGAGTTTAATTTTCAAAAAAGCACTTATACCATTATTTTACATGCATAGTTAAATCAAGAAAACATACTTTTAGTGAAAAACGTTTAGATTATTTTATTAAAATGCTAATAAGCTTCAAAATAGACAAATTTTTAAATAACAGTAGATCTGCGGTAGTCTGATGACTTCTTAGCGTCGAGATCGTGATTTCGACACCCGATTATACCGAAGATCAATCATGTATGGATTTCGTACATTCTAAATCTCAGGCCGGGCGTCAAACGTCCTCATGTTCATGTGACGTTTAAGTTTTGGAGTGTAGGGTGGTGTGTATCAGATGTTGATTTGGTTATCTCACCATGGTTCAAAATTACCAGGTCCGTCCCAAAATTGTCCTGGTGTCGCTTCTAAACAGGAAATTAATCTAATTAAACGTTACTAAAACTCACAGGCATATTACTGATGTTTTCGATTCAGTGCTTTATCATACATCTCGTTTCGAGAAAGGCCTTTAATTTTTTTAAATTTTAAATATTTCTTGCGCTCTTCTATTATAATTCCTTGAATAAATACATTTTTTTCTCCAATTCAAAACAACATGTACCTATTTGCTGGTTCGAAGTTCACCTACCCGTCCATATTCATACACTTCTATAGAAAACCCTGCCTTTATATAACTTGAACATTCTTTTGAAACCATTCATATAAAACTCTTGCATCAATTATCTGAAAAACAAGTAGAGCTCACATTTCATTGTCTTCGATAATATCTATGATAAGTTAGAAAAAATCTAGAGCCCACATATGCTGATTTTGCATGAATAAAAAAAAATTGAATATGGTTATTTCGGACTCCTTCGAAATTCTGCTTTGCTGTTCTACACACAAAGAACACGATAAAATTGAAAACTTCGAACTTAACATATCTCTGATCCAAGTCATTGATGTTTGCCAAAAGACAAAATCTTCATTAACGAAAGTTGCTGGGACATGGGAAGAAAGGAATTTTTTACCCTCAATTACAACATTGACCTTCTAGCTCCGCCCAAGTTTCAGTGGGATGGCCCTCTCTTGCTTTACTTCTTTGCCCAGCACCTAATATAATCGCCAACAGACGCTTCCCGCGCTAATCGAATGTAGCCCTATCAAATCACTTGGCGTTGTCTTTGTCTTCCTCCGGTTGAACAGTTGGCTTCGATTGCTGCTGTTCCTTGATTGCTGGAATTGTTGAGATAAGTTTTTTTCCCAACATTGCCTTCTGACTTTATGAGAATCCATGGAGATGATTCTAGACGTACAGTGGAATGCATCGAATGTTAGTGATAATTGAGATGAATTAGATTCGCAATGTGTATTAAAGTAAACTTTTATTTGTATTAGTAAATATTTATGATAAATCATTTCTGAAAGTCTGAAATTGCCATTTAAAGTTTCACTTATGTTTAAATCAATTTCCGTCATCATCACCATTTTTTCTTTGAAAACAGAATTACCACGTAGTCTTATAAGTTGATTCTCGTAAACTAAAAATACGATTTTTTTCTTCTCTCAGTTCGAATCGCGCCTATTTGTTTTTATTACATTCATTTTGTAGTTTTGAGTTTCATTAACGCCCCGTTTTGAAGCAAGACGAGGGCTATTTTGGGACGGGCCTCGTAATTTTGAACCACGGCCAGATGACGAGGACGACACCTGAGCTGGCACCCATTCTCCAAACTTCCGCACCACACCAACGGGAGGACGTTTGGTCCCTACGTTTGATTTAACGTGCAAGAGGCCCCATACAAGGCGGATCTTCAGTGGAATCGGATTTCGAACCTGGACCCTCCGGTCACAAAGCCGAGACCTTACCACTAGACCACCGCGGCCTCATTCATTTTGTAAGAATGCAAGTTCTTATTCTCAAATATAAAAAAGGTTGATTTTTCTTAACTTACCATTTTCGTGCAGTTTAATTTTTGACTGCAATTTTTACATTCATAATATCACGAAGAAAAAAATGAAAAGGTATAAAGTGAATTCAGATTATAAGCAGTATGTGATTTCGAGGACAACGGCTTGATTGCAACTCAACGAACTTCTGAATCGTTTTCGTTGCTTTAAGTATTTCTTTACTTTTCAGAATGCATGATGTCAGTAGTTAGTTGTTATTGGTATTTTTATATATCGTTTGGTTATCAGCGAAGAAACAAATATCGTATTAAAATAATAAGGGCTGGACTTTTTTCCAACTTACCCTAGCGGCCGTTTTTTTAGCCAACTATTAACTTACTTTGCTTACTATTTAGTTTGTATCTCATCAACTTTTTATAATGTTTATTTAAACTTTCCCTGTTTGAACAAAAAACCTGAAGCAACATTATGTTTATTAGATTGATTACTAATAATATAAACGACTAAATAGAACAAAGTTGTTCGTTAAAATAGATCCCAGTAGACTGTAGGACAACGTGCAGAAGACACGAGTTATCTCATGATCCGTCCATAACAGATGCCGCTCAAAGCACGAATAAACTCGTGATCTGTCTGCAATGTATTAAGTAACGATACTCCCAAATTCTCCTTGTTTTTAATCTGTCGCATACACTAGTATGTCGACTTACTACAATTCGGAACTAAATTTCCTGAGATGAATTATTTTTTAAGTTGCCTTTGCTATCTCATTTCGTTTCGACATAGCATTGAATTATTTATGAAACCTAACCCTGCGTAATATTATTTGTATTTCATATGTTTAATTTCACTAGATTCTTTTTCATATAAAATATTCAGAAAATGCCAAAATTTCACCAAATAGACGGAAAATGGGACTCAAAGAATCATAATTAACGGATAAAAAATAGAAGACTATCAGATTGGCTGCAGTTTGTTTATTTTGGAATAAGAGTAATGCATAATTTTAATTTCGAAGAATTGTTGAAATCAGCGTATTAAAAGGTAATATGCTGAAGGTAAATATTTGTGTTTATCTGCAAAAATAAAAAATATGTCCAAAATGTAGAATGATATGTAGCAATTCCTGTTAAGACAAACAAGCATCGTATATGTATACATAAGATATAAAACAACAAATATCTTTCGAAAACATAAAATTTAAAAAACAAGATTGCATATAAATACAAGAAAAATTGTATGAAATGGAGAAAGATGTTTCTACATTCGCGCAAAATCTGCATCAACAAGAAAAGCAATACAATAATAATTTTAACGATTTTTCGCATGCCGTTTAGCAGAAAAAAGCACTATTTAATATCATTGGCGGGCCTCACCCCTGATGAGCGGTTTACCATGACGTATGATTTTTTTTGCATGTCTTTTTGTTTCTTGTTAGTATTGTTGTGTGTGCGTGCATGTGTCAATAGCCCTCGATTCATTTTTTTCGAAACAGTCTTATCACATGAATCGAGGACTATACATTTTCGAATGAAGCATTTCGAAAATTAAAATAGTCAAAACTTTCTAAGCAGTTATTTCCATCCATAGAGTAATTTAATTATTCCATAGTCGCAACGAGATTCCAAAGAGAAAAAACAAATTCTTCACTATAAGACCTCCTCGACTTGCGGTCAATCCGAAACTCCATTTCGCGGAAGGAACAAATTTCTCTCTTTCTGTAACGTACGATAATCTTCGGAGAAAGTTAAGTCCTCCATTAATTGCGGCGACGAAGAATCTCATTTATCTCTGCAGATTAGCGACGATTAGGAATCCGATAATCGCCCCCCAAAAGTTCTCTTCATCAAGGAAAGATATCTCGTTTAGCGATTCCCGTTTCTTTTATGCAAAAGACTCGTTTTCAACCCAATCGACTCGTCGAGGTCGTGTGTTGATTAACGAATTTATTCCCACACCTCGATGAGATGTGATGGTTGGAAACATTAGTTCGATTATATTCCTTCTTTTTTTCCTTCCTCAAATGCATTCGTTTTGAAAGTTTTGGCGAATTGTTGGCAGCTAAAAGTGTAATCGATTTTAATTAGGCCTTCTTAAGGAGAGTTGTTTGCGAGGTGATTATAGTAAGCTGCTTTTCCAAAGAGGCGCCAACTTTTCTAATAGATATTAGGTGCTTCTGACGGCCCCTCAAAAAGGATTTGGCTGCAACTTTGGAAATGAGTATTTTAAGATTTGTCATTTGTTTCGTCTTAAACGGTGAAGATTTATTTTTTAAATCATGGCTTTGGATTAAACTTGTTGATGGTTTTATTCAACCTAGAACCAATTTTTAAGACCCTTAAAATGTTTTTGTCAGTTGCAATAGATTGATTCTTGCTTCTTTGACATGATATAAAAAAATTTGCACATGAAAGTAATGTCTTTATAAAATGATCATAATTATTTTCTTTCTACAAAAGTAACTTAAAGTGACTTTTTGAAGAAATAGCCAAGGCGACCTGTTGGTAAGATGTTGGCTACGGAATCGGAGGGTCTCAGATTCGAACCCGATTTGTTGTGTATGTGGCGCTGGTGCAGGTTAAATCTGGCAGCGAGGATCAAATGTTCTCCTGATATTGTGTCATGGTTGTTTGGGCAGGGATTGCTCGGGTGTTGCCCTCATCATTTAAAAATTACGTCCGGCTCAAAATAGCCCTCATTTCGCTTCAAAGCGGGGACGGTTATCTGACTAAATGGAACTAAGCAAAATTTAATGAATAAAATTCATCTCTCATATTTTAAAAATTTGTTAGATTGAACATTTACGAAAAGCTCACATGATACACGTAATTCGCACCAATTTAATCAAAGGACATTAGTGGTCACCTTGTTTATATCACATAATGGAACAAAACTTTACAAAGTATTTTATATTTTTAAAAATCAAGGAAACTGGGTTTGAAATAATTACTAGTTAAGTTACTACTAAGTTAATTTTTTTTCTTTGCTTTAATACTCAATGGAATAGCAATATTACTAAATTTTTCAATGCAAGACTTCTGCTGAACCTAAATTCACTACATGAATTCATTTCCGTTTTTTCCTTTCCTCTCATTTATAGTGTCAAGAAAATCGTTTGCGCTTTCGTGTGTTTCTTCTATTTATGACATTTTACAATTTTTCAAAGGTTCACATTATTTTAAAGAATTCTCAATCAAAGTAATGGCTTCGTTATGGTCTTCACTTGTTTTAGATCATCTGTCTCCCAGTCGCTTTCTCAATTGAAAAGAAAATTTCTAATGAATCCAGCTATGAATATCAAATCAAATGCAAACACATAATTGGAATGTTTTTCATTCTTTTAAATTGAATTTTAAATAAAATATTTTTATACTCAAAAATAATAAATTAAAAAATATATAGTACAGATTTCAATTATATTCAAAATTTCAAAAGAGTAAAATTTCTTTTTTTCTTCACATAATATTTATGAAAGAAATCGAACTTCGCATAATATATTGTCAGCTGACTCATTGTTCTTAACAACTAATCTCTACCAAACTTTCAAGTATTCATAAAAGACAATTTTCTTGCTTTGCCGGCATTTAATGTTGTCAAAAAAAGTTTCTCCTGAACTATTACTGTTGAAATTTCATTTTTATTTCTCTATTTGAGGCAATGTTTATGAAATATCCTAACCTTACCATCATTGATTAAACTTTTCCTATAATTGTTTCAACTTAAAACTAACTTGAGAATTCTCATAAGTTTATTTTTGTTCTTATAACGAAAATTTAAAAATTAACAAAAAAAACCCTATAAAATCTTCTCCTCTTTTGTCATTAATAACTGTTCGAACTGAGGTTTCTTTCTTCTTAATTATGGGACTCCATACTGCCACGCTAAGGGCATGAGCGAAATCTCCCGCTCTCTTTCTAAAAATGATGCATGGCACCCATCCAAGACCCAAGAAGTCATTAAAAAATGCCCAACCGTAAGCCGCTCAAAACCTCGTTTTCCCGTGTAAATCAAATAGTTTTATCGGGTAGCGAACCCGTTAAAAAAACTACATCCATTTGCTCTGAAGCCAGCGATAGGGGAAAATCCTATCCAACCCTTCTTCACAAGTGCAGATGCAAAAATCGATAGAGGATGTGCGTAAGACAACCATAAAATTCCCAAAAGCTTATCGCTATCGAACATTCTGAAGAGCGGGATTTCATTCGCCCAAGGAACCCCCGGCCTTTAAATTAATAATTGCGTGAAAAAAAGGGGGTTTTGAATGAGTGTTTACTCGCGAGAACGCGTAACTCATTAGCCGTGGCTTTATGAAGATTCATTATCGACAGGGCCATTTTTAATTAATTATTCCCGGAGATAGATTATAAGACCCCTCCCGTGCTCCATTTTTCCAGCCACTAAGCCATAAAAGACGAGCGATTGAAATGTGACCTTTTCCTGTGAGATTGGCGCAAGTCACAAGAAAGGAGGCTTCACTCGCCTTGGCTTCGATTTGGCTGTGTTTCAAACTGAAAGTCAGCGACAACGCGAACCGGCAGGACGGAAATATCTCTATCTTACGTATAATTACGCATAGTTAAATAGTCATGAATATGATGAAAATGTATTTAAAAAATGTTATATTTGACAAATTTAGTTTTAAGCACCCTTAGTCAAAAATTCTGTATTTGAAGTGGAATATGGACGTTTTAAGTATTTTATGGAGCTCTTTTAATAGCTCTCAGACGCATAGAAACACGCATTATATCATTCATCAGCAATGCTGTCACCTACTGCTTTCTACTTAAGTTTCCACTTGCTATTGCCCCAAGCAACTTCCTATTTATAGAGGCTGGTATTTGATTTAAGTTAAACAGGGTTCCCACGGTCCTTTAAAACTCCTTGAACTTTATTTGCCTTACTCAGGACCCTGGAAAAGTACTTGATTTTTCGTTAGGTCCTTGAAGAGTCCTTTAAAAATAAGCAAATTGTTCATCCAATATTTTTGGGGAGAGAAGAGACAGTCAGTTCGTGACTTGATTTTACCTTGAGAATTCCACACCAGAAAAAGGGGTGTTTGTATGTGAATGCTGTCAATCATCAATCTTTTCCGTCTTTGTGTATTCAAAGACAGCTTAATTGGACAATATAGTAAGAGCTACAGAGTATATTTCTCCGTCGAGTAAAATATCCCTGCTATTATCCTAATGTATTTTGAAAATAATTGGTATATTTGAACAGAATTTTGGTTTTAAATACCAATAGCCTATTTTATCTGTAATGAAATCTGTTTTCAAAATGTATATTATTTAATTTCATAGAGTCAGAGAAGTCTGTGTTCATGAGAACACAATAACTCAAAAACTTAAATAGTAGATAGATGTATAAAATTTGGTACACAGTTTTATCGTTCGAACTGTAGATCCGTATCAAATTTTTTATTTCAAAAGTAAAAATGCAAATGATTAATTTGATTTAAATTTATCATTTGCAGTTTATGTCTAAAATACGTAATTTTACGGTCCTTGATTTTTCTTAAAAATGTCCTTGAAAAATCCTTGAAAATTTTTCTTCAATGAGAATGGGTTAAATAATAATCTGTGATTCATGTTTTAATTAGTTCAGAATTCATAACAAATGCATGCAATATGATAGAGAATAAAACACACTTCTATTTACAGATTGAATATTGATTAAAAATACTTGGCCGATAGATGACTATCTAACCAAAGGTCTCACAAGATGTATAGACATTTAAGAAAATTGTTGTCACTAATTACTGCAAAAATTAAACAAGAAGTAACTTCGAGTTTACTGGCCTGTAAAAGGAGGTCTCGGGTTTCAGACCCGATTGCACGGAAAACCTACCACATATGTGGGTCCCGTACACTTTAACGCACCTTAATTTGAAAATTTTATGAGCATGAGCTGCCGTTTCAGGTATCGTCCTGATCATCTGAGCTCGGTTCAAACTTGCGAGGTCCGTCCCAAAATAGTCTGGGGTGGCTTCGAAACAAGATCTTAAGTTAGCTTAACTGAACTAGCCGAGACAGGTTAAATTGCATACATAATAATATATCTGTAATTTTAATGCTGTTCATATGAAATATGGTCTCAACTGAATCTGTCATTGCCTAAAGAAAATATGAAAAATATGTATCTTTTTTTTTACATTCTGATTACTAATAGTATTAAATTCATTGTGTTTTACCTTTGTACCGACTTAATTGGTTTTCCAGAGCATTTTTTTTGCATGTAATTTGAATGCAAATGGAATTATGGTACGGCATTTCTAGCAATAATTTAACTATACTCATTAAATACTGTACTTTATATTTTTTGCGAATTATTAATCGAAATAGATTGGTGATTTATTTTTATTTTAGAAATAATTGCATCATTTCGGGGTAATTTAACAGGATGGAAAAATCTTTTTGTCAGAGAAAATACATTAGCTAATTTGTGAGGACAACTTTGGTACCAACAACAATTTTAATTAATTAGAAAAAAAACATTTTAATTACTTATATTTTTTCTGTTTTTGTACAGAAAAATAGATTTTATCAATTCAGCGGATTGTATAATTTTGAAAACTTTTTCTGACATTTCTAAATTTAAGACAGTGTTATATGTCTTATGTTTGGGTTTATCAAATTAATATTTCCTTGTAGTTATATTAAAACATATTACTTTTTCAGAGCATTATCTTCCTTGATCCAGTTCGCTAAATTACCCATAATTCTGGATAAGGAAGCGTTTTTGAATAATTTTAAAACACATCGTTATTTCAGTGTGATCTTTGTATGCCTGTATAATACTCGTACAATTTATTTCTACTAGTAGTGGAGATGGAAAAATCTAAAATATAATCTATAATAAAAATATCTTAATAATGACCTCTGTTAACTCCTTCGCATACTATTATGCGTCTAACTTATGCTTTGAATTATTGATGTTTAAATACGTGATGAAGTCAAAGTAAAAACTAAATTTAAAGACAAAAATCACTTGGATACGCTTAGGTACATCACTTGTTTATTACATTTGTATATACATATAAAAAATAACTATAAATGTTAAAAAATATATATGTCATCTAACTAGGAGGTTAACTAAATTCGTAAATCAATCAGTTAAGAAATACTTTCACCTTGCAAACTATCAATAAATTGAGCTTCATATTCAAACCATTCTTTCAAGTTTGACACATTACAGATTTGATCTTGACTTTTTAAATATCTTCCAGCCTTATCTGATAGCTTATTTATAATCAGCTCGCGTCTTTAATTTTTACTTAAGGAGGTACTTTTTGAGATTGTTCTTCTTCATTTCCCTGCAAATGCCCTTCATTTAGCATTTGCGCGCACTCTAATTTAGCTTTGCCTCAACCGAAGCTTCAAGTTTCCGATATATCATCTTTGCACTCATTTCTTCCCAAGACTGCGCCTTGGCGAAAAAGACACCTACAGACAAAAAAATGTGTCTGGATGCAATGCAAATGCTCCTCCGTTACCATTCATACACACTCTAATCTTCTCTGCTTCAACCGAAGCCTCAAGTTTCCAAATCTGAAAACATGTACCATCTTTGCACTCATTTCTTCCCAAGATTGCTGTTTGGCGAAAAAAGCATCCTCAGACAGAAAAGAGAAGCAGCGCTTTTCCGAAAACATAACGGCCACTTGGCTTCTTAAAAGAGATAAATTTTAAAAATCCTTTCCACCTTCCTATCGTGACTCCCAATTTCCTAAGGAAGGGCCTTCCCCCACCTGCTGTCTACCCCCTCCATGTCATCCCGCAAAATCGATGAATGGCCCTGCAGAAGCAGACGTTTAATTAGTCGTTTACAACCCCTTCGCTTAACTTACCATCTTAACGGAAAAGTTTTCAAGCGGACAGTATCGATTATTTGTGAGGTGCCGATATCGATTGTCTAAATGCGGCCAGCCGAATGAATGATCTCTTGCGGCCAGATAACTATCCGTAAGGGTGTTAGGGTAGGGAGAGGTTGGAAGCCATTGAAATAAATTTCGGTCCGAAGTCTGCTGCTCACAGGTATTCATCGATTTGGCTTTAAATCGAATTTTTAATCGATTCACTGATGATGATAGAAACAATAGGAATGAGAGCAGGAAGTTTAAATTGCAATGAACACGAAACATTTGTCTCCCATTACTTTAAACATTAATTAGATCCAAAGAATGTGAGAATCAAAGCTTAAAGAGAAAATTTCATGAGAGGTTTGTTTACAGGTGATTTTTGTTTCAAATTTGTTACCTAATGAAAAGACGAATTGATTAAACTCAAACGGAAGCGTACATTGAATCTAAATATTTGTGCAATTTAGAGATCTAGCTATTGAAAAGTCCAAATGATGTGCATTTATATTTCTAAAGTTCTCTTTTCTGTTTATACTTGATGAAATATTTATTGTATGTTTTCCGCATGTAAAATTTATTTCTAAGTTATAAAATTTTAAATTGTATAAATGTATTAAATTCAAGATTCTTTCTTCTATTTGAAAATTAATACAATAATATTTTCTTTAGAGTCTTGATAGCATTTGTAACATTGAAATATGGCCATCTCTTTTAGTACCAATCAGAGAAAAGTTCACATTTCTTAAAAGTAACAATATTTTGCTTTTTCTATGTTTTTTTCCAGAATGTAATTATTCTAAGTGTTATTCAATTGAAAAGGCGTCACTAAACATCAGTTCCGTTTTGTAAGTTACATCTTTAATTTTAAACCATCATCTAAATCTTTCAGGAATTCATCGTGAAAAAAGTATTTAAATTGCCTATCGTTATGTTTATTTGCTTTCTAAAATGAGCCAATGTTTTTGGAACAAGCATACAAAAACCAACACCTTCAGTTTAAATTTCATCAATTTACATCTCAAGGCAACATTAAGAAGAGCAGCAATTTTTATGAACTTCCAAAGATGAAATCACAAATTAGGAGAGTTTGGTCGTTTATCTAAGTGTTGTTTACTCAGAAAACGAGAAACAAATTCAAAGTAAATATGTACTCAAAAGATACATTTCATTTGACGGTGAGCATTTAATATTCCGTTTGTAAACTGAACTTGCATTAAAATAGAATTGCTCATCGGAAATGTGAAATTGTTTTATTGAATTTGAGGTCTTCTATAATGTTAAATCAAATGTAAAGCTTAGCAACTTGATATTCCTCTATTATTCTTCGGATGTCTTGATCAATCTAAGAGTAGGACTGTGAATTAGTATTAATAGCCAATTTCTATTTTAATGAAATGAAGCGATTTACCGAACAGAAAGAAAAAAAATATTTCACTAAAATTTCATTTACGTATGCCATTTTTCCTGTATTCCCTCCTTAATTATGATCACCCCGTCTGAAATTTTCAATCTGAGACGCAATTCAGACGCGTCATCTTGAAAAACATGCCAATATATATTCCAAGAAAACTGCCCTGCAGGACACTAATATCATTGGTAGGAATGCTATAATCCCCCCGCGAACAGAAAAAGTCCCATAACTACACCTTTTATTATTGAAGACATTATGTAAACGTTCCAACGTTCGCCCATCACTTTTCCTGCCGCTATCATTAAAACAAAGAACGCATTAAGGAACGAAAAGCTAAGTAAGGATCCCTCAGGTTCGCAATCGCCAGCCATTACGAGAGAAATATAAGAATGAGGATACGATATTAAAAGCAAAAAAGGGGGTATTATTTTTATCACGACCCGGGCATTATCGCCCAACACCTTCTTGTGCTTCATCATTTTTGGTCCGTTAATTTCTTCTAACCCCCTTCCCGGTGTTTTCACTGGACTTTTATAGATGATCGGTTCTTTCTCCAGTGTTAAAAGCCATTTTCTCTATCGTTCCATTCTCTCTTGGATGGTCTTTCGTTCCATTCTTCCCCTGGAAGTCTTCCCCCATCTCCCTCCCCTTACCCCCCCTTTCCGTTCTTAGAGAGAGAGAGAGACAGCCTCCATTTCCCGGGTGGGCAGTTAATCGAAGGTTCTAATGGTTATGCCAAACGAGTGTTTAAATGTAAAACCCTTGAAGATAAAAGCTGAGGCATTTTTGAATTATTTAGGCTGTGAAAAATTCCTTAGTAGTAGATTGGTTGTGGGAATGATAAGTGTGGAATTTGTCTGTGACTTCTCGGACTGCTATCTCGGATTCATTGATCTAGCAGTCAGATAAAAGTTCCCTTCTCCACCATGTGATATTTTTTTATATGACGGGAGTATCACATCTGAGATAAGTCACGGACATTTAACTAATTAATATGATATTTCTTCTACGGCTTAGTGTGACATTCGTTTCCATAATGCGAATAGAGGTGGTGTACTTGGTTACAAAGCATGAAAGCAATGTTCTGGCATTGAAAATCGTTAGGCTTCAAAAAGTATTTTAGAAAAGAGAATGCGATTCAATTTACTTAAAAGGAATTCACCTGACGATGTTTATGTTACAGAGATGTGCATTTATTGTGCAGCACCGCGCTTGCAGTAACTTTAAAGAATTATATATCAGTAAATTAATGCGTTTTAGCTAAGGCTTATTGAGACACCATTGAGTGATAGTGATGTACTTGGTTAAAAAGAATTCGGGATAGGCAGATTGGTGGAGAAATGGAAAGTGTGGAATTTTCCTGTGACTTTTCAGACAGCTATTTTGGATTTATTCCCCTAGCAGTTGGATGAAAGTTCCATTAAGTTCTCATCTCCACTGTGTGACATTTGTTATTTGAAGATAAATCATATCCGAGATATGTTCTGGAGTGACGTTGAAGATATGTCACATTAATAAATGTTCCGTGTTCTAAGATTTATTGCGTCATTCTTTCCTAAATGCGAATGATAGTGGCAGACTTGGTTATAAGAGATGAAAGCAATGTTCTTTCATGAAAATGTATTATCTACCGAAAATAGAATAAAGAATGCGACATTATTTACATGTATGAAATGTTAAGAGAAATTCACGTGCTCCTGTTGCAAAAATGGGCATTGATTGCACAATATAGAACTTATAATGATGTTAAAAAATCTTTCAATCAATTAACTTTCATTTTCTAAGGTTTATTTCTACATAGGGACGTACTTGGATGTGACGAATTCAGGACTGAAAGATTTTCAGAGACCTATCTCTGATTTATTGTCCCTATAATTAGAAGAAATCCCCTCTCATATCTGATCTTCACAGTTTGATTTTTATGATTGCGCATCAAAATCACATTTGATGGAAGTCACAAAGTGACGGTAAATAAATGTCACATTAATGAATTGCTGTCCAATTTCCAAGGATTATTGCGACATCAATTATAATGGCAGGATTGCCTGTAGAGAATGAAAACAATTCCATTGAAAAGTATTAGCTTTCAAACATAATTTACAACAAACAATATGACAATACATTTTACAAAATGCTGTAAGAATTCACTTTGAAGACTTTTCTGTAACATAGATGTGTACTATTGTCCCCTACGCTCCTACAGCTAATTAAGGAAAATAAAAACGTTTCGATTCATTGAAAGAGAGATCACATCAATGATGTTCAACTGATGACACGCATAGAATATTTGTTATAAATGAAAGTATAATTATCGAACAGATTAAACAAATGTAAGTTTAATCTGTTTGAGTTTTTTTAAATAAAATGCCTTAATGTTTAAATGAATTTACTGTGAATAAGCGACACTCGAAACTTTTATAATAGATCTGTTTAAATATTTATATTTTGCGAGATTTATTATAATTATTATCATTAGCTCTTAACTTAAATTAATGAAATGAAGATCAAGAGTTAACTAACCACGCCAGTTAAGATATCCTTGTACATGTGAAGAAATTAATATATGCCCTGTCTGGATCCGCTTGAATCCATTATTTTGAAAGCAGAATTAAACCTGTAAAGAATGTTATAGAATTCCAACAATACAATTATAATAAATAGATGCAAATACCCAACATAGAAATTCAAGACACGTACGAAAAAAAATATGAGATAAAGGACATTATATTTATAAATTTATATGTTTCCACTTTTTCGGGCAGCAGAATAGATTTAACCTACAACACTAAACAGAAAACACCCATAGAAAGTTCTATTTCAAAATAAATCCTTTTTACCGTAAGTTTTCAACTAGAAAGTTTGCATTCCCAAGAAAAATAATGTTGAAGATTCATAAAATATTAAAAACACAAAGAAAATCCGTTTGCATTTTAATATATATAAAGAAATGTAGATTTATACTTTATATATAGTTTACAATTCATGAAAGTGTGTTTTCACTTTCCGTATCGCATTTTGATGGAAAATGGATTCCTGCATTATTCGCAGGTTCTTCCCACTTATAAAATATAAAAATATATAAACTATAAATCTTATACTTTTTCAAAAAAATGTTCAGAACACAGGAGAAGGATAATAAATTGACTATAAAAATAGTAGTGTTTCATAGATATTGACGAATGCTTTCCCTTAGATCTCTTTGCTTGAAATGGATTTATAGATGTAAATATGCCTTAATAAATGCAACAAAGTAAGATTAAATTTTGAATTATGAGTTGAAAAAAATGATAATATAATCATATTGTAAGTTACAAAAAAATATTTATGCAGTTATTTCGCTGCGAATTTGGTTGAAAGTACTTTGCTACCTTTACTTTAAGTACATAAGAAATTTTAAGCATCTATAGATTTAAAATAATTTGTGAAAAAACCTTCACCCAGTCCGACAGCCTCAACCACTGAACCAATTTCAAACAATTTTTTTTTATTTGAAAGGTTATGACGTCTAGATATGTCATCAAGGGCCGCCTACCCCCAGGAATCCTCATTTTCGAACGAAATAGAAAAAACACTTCTCCTCTGTACATTGCCTATGGGTAAAAACCTTGTAGAAATCCCCCAGCCTCAACCACTCGACGGATTTCTACATTTTTTTTAATTGAAAGGTTATGACATCTAAATATGTCATCAATGGTCGCTTGCGGTCCCCACCACCACCACCCATTTTGGAACGAAATCGAAAAAACACTTCTCCTCTTTACAATGTCTATGCATAAACTTGTAGAAATCCCCCAGCTCCACCTACCCGACGGATTTCAACAATTTTTATTTTATTTGAAAGGATATGACGTCTAGATATGTCATCAAGGGTCGCCTGTCCCTCACCCCTCCCATTTTGGAACTAAATCGAAAAAACACTTCTTCGCCATACATTCTCTATATGTTTTTCGATTTCGTTTAAAAATGGGTGGTGGTGGGAAGCAGGCGACCCTTGATGACATATCTAGACGTTATAACCTTTCAAATGAAAAAGAAATGGCGCAATCCGTCGGGTGGTTGGGGCTGGGGGATATCTACAAGATTTAATAATTTGGTAGAAACCTTCACCGAGTCCGCCAGCCTCAACTACTCAACCGATTTCGACATTTATTTTTCATTTGAAAGGTTATGACGGCTAGATATGTTATAAAGGGTCGCCTGCTCTCCCCCCCCCCCCCATCCATTTTTGAACGAAACCGAAAACCACTTCTCCTCTACATTGTGTATGGGTAAACATTGTAGGAATCCCTCAGCCTCAACCACCCAACGGATTTCGACAATTTCTTTTTCATTTGAAAGCTTATGATGTCTAGATATGTGTCATGAAGGGTCGCCTTCCCCCTCTCCACCACCCATTTTGGAACAAAATTGAAAAAAAAACATTTCTCCACCATACATTCTCCATATATTTTTTCGAGGTCGTGCAAAAATGGGGGGAAAGGTGACAATTGATGACATACCTAGATGTCTTAATCTTTCAAATGAAAAAAAAAACAATTGTCGAAATCCGTCGGGTGGTTGGGGCTGGGGAATTTACAAGGTTTACACATAGACAATGTACAGAGGAGATGTGTTTTTTCGATTTCGTACAAAAATGGGGGGTGGGGGACAGAAGACCCTTGATGACATATCTAGAGGCCATAAGCTTTTATATGAAATAAAAATTATCGAAATCCGTCGAGTGGGCGGAGCTTGCGAACTGTCTGAAGTTTTTACCATATTATTTTAAATATACAGGGTGTTTCGAAACTCATAGGCAAAAATTTAAGGGGTGATAGAAAACATCTAAACAAGCAATTTTCACCATACAATGCATGGGCGGAGAGCAAGCGGTGAACCGCTAGACGGTGCTGTAATGGAAAGCATAAAGCTCCAGTTTTCTTACACATCGTCATTTCTACCGTGGATTTCAGAAGGCATGGCGACGAACAGTAATCAGGAGAAGGTGGACATGCATTTTATGTATGGTCTTGCGGATGGGAATGATTTGGAAGCCGAAAGACTGTACAGGCAGCGTTTTCCGAGAAGACACGTGACAGACGAAAAACTGTTCGAGCGATTCAAACGGTGCCTGTGTGAAACGGGATCCTTTGTCACCGGCATGCATGATACAGGGCGTGGCAGAAGTGTGCGGATGCCGCAAGTTGTAGAGGACATTCTGCAAGGAGTGGGAGATCGTCCGGATATTAGCACGCGAGAAGTTTCCCGTGCCGTAAATGTGCCCCGCTCGATTGTTTGGCGAGTACTACGGGACTAAGGATTACACCCCTACCTTGTACAGAAAGTGCAAGCCTTGATACCTGGAGATTATGCGCCACGTGTCGAGTTTGCACTTTGGTTTTTGCAACAGCTAGCGGCGCAGCCTGATTTTAGTGCGCATGTGTTATACACGGATGAAAGCACCTTTACTCGTGAAGGCATTTCTAATACGCACAATCTTCATGTCTTCTTTTGAGCAGTTTCTGTAATTTTGCCACACATGCTATCAATAAAATTATTTAGTACCTCCTCTATCCGTTTGGTGTTTCATTGCTTCATGTGACAGTAGCGGAGACCTCCTAGCGGTTCACCGCTTGCTCTCCGCCCATGCATTGTGTGATGAAAATTGCTTGTTTAGATGTTTTGTATCATCCCTTAAATTTTTGCCCATGAGTTTCGAAACACCCTGTATAGAACCCAACAGTTGAATCAAAATGGCGTGTCATAACAATTGTAAAATACCTATTGTAGGTGATGGAGACTGTTTATTTAGGGTGATATCATTCTGTTATTTATGGATCTGAAGACTTTTATGCCGAAATTCGTGAAAAAGTTATACATTACAAATAGATGAGGTTTATTGAAAGATTTTGCAATTTTAAAGGAATCTGTTGTCTACAAAGAATATGAAATGTACTAAGGTTTTATTGTCTGTTTTACTGATCTTCATGCTGAACTGAAAAAAGTAGTGGCTGAGAGCCTCAAAGCAGCGAGGTGGAAGTATTGCAAAACAGCGACGTGGAAGTAATGCTGAGCAAAGTGGGTGCTGACCGAGAACCCACCCGGAGGGACAGCAAGAGCGGCTAGGATAGTATTAAAATACTGAATAGCTTTCAAGATATTTAAAGCATCTTTCCAGATATTTTAAGGAAGTAGTGTTTTTTAAAGAAATTATTATATTAAAATTTAAATAAATCCCTCCAAATAAAATGAAGAATTCAGAATTATTTTCTCGAAATTTAATTCGAATGAAGTATAACAATTTTTTATAAATCTTTATCTTATTATTGAAATGGGATGAAAATTATATTCAATCATACCTCTTAAATTTTTAACTCTTTTCTATAGGACAGTACTTTTGTTTGAACACTCCAATAACTTAAAAAAGTCATATTGGAATCTCTTCCCAATTTTTAAATTACCATTTGAATATTTCAAACTTTCAGCTAAATATGATAGACGTGATCGATGAATTTTCCTAACATCATATTTTCTCAATAGCGAATTAAAAACTGTTGGCTTATCTTTCACATAAGAGGAATGATAAAAAAAATTGAATAATGCGAGTGGAAATTACATCAAATGATTTCAAAAAGGAAACTTCTTTCATATTTCGGAAACTTCTTGTTTCCTTCAACATTATGCACTGAAATGTTTATTTACAGAAGCAGAATTATGTTCGATTTATTAACATGATGAAATCAGGCAAAATATTTCTATTTAATTTGATTTATTATGTAACTATCCCATTTTGGAACTACAAGAGGTCTGCTGGGGATGGACCTATAAATTCTTAGTTATGGTTAAGGACACAATTAAGTTGACACTACTTACTTCAGTCTAAAACACTCCAATAACGTAATGACATCTGACGCACTGCAGTACATTTAATGTGAATCAGGCCTTAAACCGGGCGTCTCAATACCAGGTTTGTAAACTTGTAAGAGCGGTGCGGTGTACCCAGACGATTCGAATCACATAAAAATTCAAGGTCGGAGGTACTTCCCTGACGCTGTCGAGAGCGAGCTTTGTTGAGCCCGAAATTATCGCAAGGAAGCTTCATTTCACATCCTGGTGGGAATCCCAAATAATGCGACTCGAATCTTTCCGAACATGGTCGTTTTGTGAAAATTGTTCGGACTGGCATTACGGAAGCTTACTTCATCCTACCTTATCTTTTTGCTTTTTCGCCTGACCAGTAGCAACTACTTGATGTTTCTGGAGCGCGTGCCACAGATGAATAGCTTTCTGTATCGATGAGACCTTCCTTGTAGTTTCATGACGATGGGCCCATCCATTTCAGCCGTAGCACTGTAACCACATAACGACACATTTCACCAACAGTTGTTTTGACGTGGCAACGGTCTATTGGCCTGTTTGATCGCTGGATTCTTCTCTTGGACCATGTCAAGACACTGATGTATGACACCCCCGTTGAGCTGTTTGCATACATGGCAATAGCTACCAGTATAGTATTCCCAGGCATTCCCGGAATCTTCCAAAATATGTGGAATTGCATGAGCTGGAAATGTTAGTCTTGCACATACAGCTCGTGAAAGTATTTCAAACACCTTCTTTCACGTATGTTACTTTTGCTAATGGACATTTGTTATTAATCCCTTAACTGGCGTGCCTGTACACAGTACGTACAGAACGCCGCCCCATGTCCCTATGCCTGATGCCATTACGGCAACCGAACCGGTTGAATGGACATGGTACAACACAGTACGTGCATCGAGTTATCTCAATTTTGAAGTCAAAGTCATTGACAGACGTTGTAATTCGATATAAAAATTACGTTGAATCCATAAACATTTCAACCGCTATTAAGGTTCTCAAATGAATTAAAATGGCAACCCATTCCCAAAACAGAAGGTATCATCTAATTAGATAGTTCAGACAACAAGCGAGTTAAGGGGTTAAAATGTCTAATAATTTAAGTGGTGTACTTTCATTTTTGGTTTTTATGTGTATACTACCGCATGACATTGCTGTGTGATTCTGTACCGTCTGAATACACCATACATCTCCCACAAGTTTCTAAACCTGGTACTGAGACACCCTGTATGCAAAGAGTGCCTTCGGTAGACCTTCAGGCAAACCGCATATCTCGAAGGTCTGCACCAGAGCTTCTTAAATTTTTCCGTCCACCACCTCTTTAGGAACAAAAAAACTTCAACCTCAAACATTAATTAATTGTAATTAAAATTGCTATTAAACACAGTGTGAAAAATTTTCAAGGTGGTTTCCTCGATTTTAAATAATTTTTATTTAACTTGATTTGTTTCACATTTGCAAGATGGTATTTTGTAATCGATTTTGCACTCTCTTCTTGGTGTGTTAGGGTTTTTTAAGATTTTGTATACTTGTGTATTCTCGAGGACAATACACTATTTTAATATTTTTCAAAATTCAATCAATCAGTTAATGGAATAACTTAATTAAATTTTGTTTCCACCACCTGATAGTGAACTTCAAAAAAATTTGATTCCAAGAGTTCATGACATTTACAATAATGAATTATAAATTAAAGACTAAAAAGTAGAAAATAATTAAAATAAAAAAATCCGCTTTTTAGACAGCACTACGTTTTTCTAAAACCCAGAAAAATGTGTTTTTAAAAACATTTTATTAATTTTTTGTCACTAATATTTGGGAATCGTACACAAGCTTACGCTGTTAACATGTTGGCAACCCAAAGTTTAAGATGATTTATTCGCAGTTACTTCAATGCCGTCATATTAAGCTAGAAAGGAATTTAATCTTTAAACCGCCCACTAGTGGTCTTAGTGAGTTAATGTATACCATAGCTGAGGCCTATGAATGTGAGGGAAAACGTTGTGGGTTCTATCCTCAGAGTAATGATGTTAACCAGCATTATTCAAAAACTGATAGGCCGATATACCCTTTAGAAATGATTTTCTCGCTGCGGTAGGTTTCTGACTGCTGAAGGTTTTCCTCCAAGCGAAAAATAAAAATAGACCATTTCCCCTGAAAGCCCTCCAGGAACTCAGAGATTTACCTAAAGTGCTACCTAGCTTCTCCGGGCTGCTTAATGGCAAGATGCCGCACTTAGCATGAATTCCTACCTCATGGACTTGGCTAATGCTTGAGGAAATGGAATTAGAACAATCATTCTTTGAACCATTTCGATCTTCTCATATGATAATTTATTATACTTCACCAATAAGTTAAGAAAAGCACATGAATATCAAAAATATATAACATAAACAAAAAATGTCTACACAACTTCGCTTTTTGAAATATTTTAAGACTGCATGATTCATGTCTTATAAATTCCTTAACGCTTTCTAATGCAATCTATCTAGAGATGAGTAGTTTCTGTTGCAAATGATTTGGAACGTGATGCTCAGAGTGCATTAAAGTAAGCTCTCGTTTAATTTAAAATGCATTTTCTTCTCCAATGAACAGAAACTAATTTTTAGGGGGGGATACAAAAACGAGTTAAAAATTCGATCGAAACTCATTGACCCAAATAATTATCTAATTAAACCTCGAGACACCACCTAAACCATTTTAAAATTAAAACCAAATCTAAAACAAGAATCAAGTTTCTTACAACAATACAAGGAAATGCAAAAAAGTGTATAAATTAAAACTTCCCTCAGTATGATCCTTTATACTCACTGATTTTCATTAATTAGTTTTTTTCGCAAATGTCGATACAAAGAATAAGGAGTCGGACAACTCGTCAACGAGAAAAGTGGTGTTGAAAAAATATCGAATGATAAGAAAAAACCCAACCCCCGAGGGCATAAAGGGGAGAGAACAATCTTTTGGTACAACCCTGTTATCCATGATCCGTGAGATTGCTTCTGGAGGCACCACGGGGTGGCGCTGTGTCGCTTCAACGACTTTCGAAATTTAGGGCTACATAAAAGAGGTGGGGTAAAAACCCCGAAAAAAAGTTTAAGGACAAATATAGTGGTTGGATATAAAGGATGGTTTGAAAGAAATACAGCTATTTCAAACATAAAGTCTTCTTCTAAATGAGCTGGAGTTGCATTTTTTATTAGTGACAGGAAAATGTACAGGAAAAGGGTCTACATCAGCCCGTGTATAAACCTGTAGGTCAGATGTGGAATGTGTTTAAGGAAAGAAGGAAGGGGGGGGGGGTTCAAGGCGAAACACTGAGGCTTAATAAGTCTTCCACAAGAACGCTGCACGTTCGTAGGTTAGGGAACATCTGGTTCATGGCAACAATAAAAAGTTGTTTAAAGTTATAAAACTTTTTTTTATTAGATCACTAAAAAGTAGTTTTTTATTTCAATTATTTTCTGTTTTTTAGTCTTTATAATCCATTGCTATAAATATTTTGGAATCTTGTCATCATTCATTTCTCAAATTTATTATCAGCGGCGCCAATAGCGTACAATCAAAATTTAATTAAATAAATCGATAAAATAATAATTAATTTCTGAAAAATTAAAATAGTGCTATGTCATGGAGAACACATACAAAATAAATTCGGAACTCTAGCACATTAGAAAGTCTGTGAAAAAATCGATTGCAAAAATCCATTTTCATAAAAATGAAATAATTCAAGTTCAATAAAAGTGTGTAATTAATATGCAGATCCTATTTCACCAAAATAAAATTTCAAAAATGAATCTAAAAATATTACTCCTTGTAATCATGAAATAATGTTAATAGGATTGCAGTTAAGGAATTTGTGTGCATAAGTAAAGGTATGAAAATGAATTATGACAATACTATGGAGGCTCCATCCCACTGTCCACCTATGTCGGTCCAACCTCTCCAAATAATTGCTAAAATAAAAAAAGCTTTTGAATAACTATGACTTCAGTGCTAATTTTGGTTTAAAATTTTGAAAATCAAATAAATTTTAAAATTCCAACAATACCACATCAAAGTCTACGGATTTATACCGATGTATTTTCTTTTTATAATTTTCATGTTTGATATTTTCAGAAACAAATACCTTAATGATTTTTACTTTATCTCAAAATCCAAAATGTGATCCATTCAATACCACCCGATATATTGTGCGATAATTTTTCTCTGATTAACACAATATTTTTAAAAATTCGTTTTTAATCACAGCTACGATAATCTGCACACAAGTAAATGTAATTAGAATTTTTACTGGACGAAATGTTAACGTATTAGAGAATTAGGACAATAACCAAAAATGTATATAATTTTGTGCAGTTTCTATTTTATAATTTTTTCTCTCAATTTTTTGAATTTCCAACAATTTTATGTTACAGTAGGAAACTTTAGAAAAAAGAGTGATACTAAATATATGGAAACAAAAGTTTAGAATTAACCCTTTGAGGACGGCCTCCCGAGTAATGTTAAGAGAAACCGACACGGTCGTGTGAAAGTCGTCCTCAATACATGCCCAGCCTAGTATTATACATATTATGGTTTATCTTTATAATTATATGAAGTAGATTATTAATAAAATCCGTTCTCCCACCGTTCGCATGATTCTAATCAAAAACCTATAATTCGCAACACTATATGATTGGCGTCATATATAACCATATATAACTCATAATTAAACTCTTCTGTCTTTTGTTTTCTCTATTCTCTAATTAGATGACACCCTTCGTTTCCGGAATGTGTTGTATTGATTCAATTAAGTGTCTATAGATCACTTGACATATTTATGGATTCCACGCAATATTTGTATCGAATTATAACGTCTCTCAATTACTTAACTGATTTGTTTGAAAATACGATAATTCAATAGAAGTATAACTCGCGGGCACGATAGCTATAGGGTTAAGACTAACTTATCCTAACCCCAATTTGCCATAGACGTTCTCGGCATTTTGATGATGATTTTGACGAACACTGACTGAAATCACAGACCATGTTTATCTCTGTTAAGTAATTAAACATATTTGGCTGATGTTTTGTAAGATTATTCCTGAAAGCAAAATAATAAACACACACAAATAGTCTCCTCGAATATTAAAAAAAATTATTTAAATCAAGTACCTTTTTTGTATGGTTTATTATGTCTTAGAGCAATTGTCATTTAAAAATACAAAACTATTTCTTCAAATATAATCATAAAAAAAGGTATTTGAACGTAGTCGGATACCTTAAATGTATTTAAACGCATCAAAAAAATATTCACTGCACACTTTTCTTTTTAATATCGCTCTAGCTCATAAAATCTGTATTTGAAATTTGCGTTTAAATATTTTTTTCATAAAACGGTTTTTTTTTTACCTGGAATCTTTTATTGACATAAAATAAAGCGTGTGCTTTGCATACAACAAAAACGAAAATATCTTTTAAACATATTTTTAATTATGATAAGCAAGAGCAAATTTTAATAAAAAATATTTTATTCAATATACGGCATGATTTGAAGGAGAAGCCCTTAAGGAAATTGAAGTTCTGAATAGGCATATCTGCTTAGAAGCAGTGAACAGTTAACTCAGCCGGAATAATATTCCAAGAATGTGAAGCAGAAATAAAATTCAAAGCCCGGAATCGCTTATTATGGAATTCTTCTAATAATGGAAAGTTTTCACTACTTAACGTCAAATAACAAAGCAAATTGAAGAGCAAATGGAAATGAAAGAGAATCTTATAATAAACTTCTTTTCGAATAAAAGATAAGAACCCTTTTCGAAGAAATTGAGAGGTTTATGAAAACTAACAGTAAATTCGGGCTAAGCAATGAAAGCTTGCTATTTTTTATTTTGTTGAAGCTATTGTTTATTTTATATTCAAGAATTCAATGAAAGACGTCAAGATGAAAGTTCTCTCTCTCTCTTTGCTTAAATAAAATATTCTGTTGCTTCCATTGGACTTTATTTTTGTTGTTTTACATAGACTCAATTAATGTCTTTTGCGTCCAATTTAAGGCTAAATAAATGAAAATATTTTTTAAGCTTAGGTTTACGTCCATAAAACTCTAAGGCAAAAATATTTTATAGCGAATAATATTAAAAATTTTCCTGTAAGACATATACTTGAGTCTGTGTCATAAATTCTCCTGAGTGATTGCCGTTGTCGAGGCTATTATAAAGCAATTCGAGTCTTCTGTCCTCGATTTTTCCATAAACAATATAGAACGTTTTGTGTTTAGCTTCGTATCATAGTGACGAGAATTAAGTATGCATTTTGAATCTTTTTCCTGTGATCTGTTGGGTCCAATTTCTTGTACAAATCTGCAATATTGGTGTAAAGATAATATAACCAATTTCATTGATCTAGCTCGTTGCTTTTTGAAGTACAGTATTCACACATATTCGACAGACAGGTAGTCTTCCTTTCGACTAATTTAGTCGAAAATTATATTTATAACTATATATATAAAACTATAGATATATAACTATAACTATTAAATACTAAAGTTATCTGAGGCTGCTGTGGAGTGAGAGGGAAAATGGACTTGTGGTACAGTTAGAGCGACATGTTATCATGGACCTGGTCTAGTATTTGGACCAGGGGGACATGAAACAACAACTACTACTACCGCTATCTAGCTTGTTTCGTTTTTGAATTAACCCGTTCACATATACAACCGTCAATCACTTGACGGATTGATCTGAAATTCGATACTTATCTACAATTATATTGATAAAACCATATGCCGAATTTCATCTATCTAGCCCGTTGTTCTTCTTAATTATCATGTTCGCATGCATAAGGTATACACACTTCCTGTTGATGAATATCATCCAAAATTAGATACAAATCTACAATTTTGGTGCAAAGACCGCATACCAAATTTGAATCGTGAAGCTTGCTCCCAAAAATTATTATGTGATCCTCATATAGCCTGAATATAGCTACAAATCGGGCCTCTAAATACAATTAATCATGGGCAATACGAGGGTCATCCAGAAAATAGTGACCGTTTAGTTATACAAAATGAAAAACACAATATTTATTGGGAAAAACAATTCTGTTACATACCGGAAGCTTCCTTCACTTCTCTGCATAATCACATCCTCCTACATTTAAACATTTGTCGTATCTGTCCATGAGCTTCACGGCAATTCCCGCCCTCACGCTGTTGCTGCAACTCAAGAATTGCTGGATAAATTCGGATGGGAAATTTTTCATCATCCACCCTATAGTCCGGACCTTGCTACTAGCGATTTCCATCTTTTCCTTTAGAAGAAAGAGTTTCTGGCCGGCAAATGTTTTGGAAGTGATGAAGAGTTGGAGAATGCAGTGACCACCTGACTTAATGAACTGGCGGCAGAAGAGTATAACATGGGAATTCTGAAGATCGTGAACAGATATGACAAAAGGTTAAATGTAGGAGGTGATTATGTAGAGAAGTGAAGGAAGCTTCCGATATGTAACAGAATTGTTTTTTCCAATAAATATTGTGTTTTTCATTTTCTATAACTAAACGGTCTTTATTTTCTGGATGACCTTCGTACTTCCTCATTATTTTTCAGCTATTACAGTAATTTGCATGACAAATTTGTCAAAATTAATAAACATAGCTGCTAAGGTGTTATATAATATATAAAACTTCAGCAGCTTGAAATATATAATATATATCAGTAATAAAGATGTAATTTATTAAAACAAGATTTCCAATTTCAAACTTGCACAACTGCTTAATTGTTTCATTCATAATTTATATATAAAAATCTTTTAAAATATGCTCACGAAAAATTTTGAAGCTCATCATATTACTTAATTATTAATAGGAGGTCAGTAAAATTTTTTCACTTGGCCAATACATTAATAAATATCTAATATCTGCTATGAACCTAAATGTAGGCAATAAAATGTTAATGCATGTTATCATCTTCTTAATAAATAGATTGTTTAAATCAAATTAAAATGAGAATTCTTATTTTTCCATCGCAAAATGAAATGTTCCGTTCCAATCAAAAAGGATTACAAAAGCATTTTAATCTCGTGTGTGGCGTATGCTTTCCTTCTAGTGACGATATTTTCTGAGGGAAATGCAGAATAAAAACCAGAAAACACATCTTGAGACAAAAGCGATCCTCAGAAAGCGAAGCAATTGACATGGAAGTAAAAAGGAAACCTTTATTGATAGTGTTGCCACAATAAAAACGTAATATTCTCCATACGTATCTGTGTTATTGTCTTTGTGAATCGAATAATCTATGCGTCTCATTTTGCTCGAGAGAACGATTTTTTTTCCTCTTTCTTTTTATCATTCATTCGTTCGACGGAAAAGATTCTGGTATTTTTACGGCGATTTCGATTCATTTAGAGAACCTTCTCGATATTCCGGTGCCGTTCTTTTCTTCGATATTATCGTCTGCGAAATTTTACGAGTCGATCAGTGGCGGTCATAAAAACTCGGATTCAATCTCATTTTTCCCGCTTTTTTTATTTATTCCGCCTGGAGCTCATGTAATATTTATGGTTGACCTTTTATGCTTTCTACTTCTCTTCGAACATTGGAATGTGTAGAATGGACTATTTGATCCAAATTCGAACATCCGATCTACAGAACTTGCGGAAGAGTCAATGTTATGCATTTAGAAGGGGAATTCGAATGAATATTTTTTATAAAGATCTTCGAAGAGCTTGTCAAAAGAATGTAAGCCTAAGAGGTGCTTTTACGTCAGACCGAAGAAGATGATTCTAAATTTCCCATGAGGTTAAGATCTTTGTGGCTGGCTTCTTGCATTCCTCTTCATACTCAAGTATTACTTTTTAAAGATCTTCTTTTTAAAAGTGAAAACTTATTGGGAAAAATATTGTATTCCGAGTGGTTTACAAAGACTTGTAAATAACCTTCTTTTCTGAAAAATTCTAAACTTTCAGTTTCCAATAAAAGTTCAAAGGAATGCAAAAGATTTCCTCGTAAAAGTAAATGTATATTTCTCTGAAATGTATCAAGTTTTGGAATACTGTCTCGTTTTATCATTATCATAAAACAACATTAAAATGGGTTTTTTTATACTTTTATCATATAAAAAGATCCTGTGGGGTAAGATGTGAAATTATTTCCCATTTTTCTATGTATTCAAAACTCCTATTATGGTTTTGTTCTGAAATTTATTTGTAACACTGAAATCCTGGCAATTTGTTTCAAATATGAAAAAAATCGTCTTAAACCTTTAATAAATCTTAATAAGCAAAGAAATATAACTGAATTTTGAAATCCAGCGGTTATGAAACTTTTGGAACTCGGAGCCCAACTTTCCTTATATGTTTTCTAGTGGAGTTTGTTGTATTTTACTCCTTTCGCAATAAGTTTTAAATGGTGGGGGTTCTAACCTCACTTGGTCTAATATATCGAGCGAGGTTCATAAATGAAGGACTCCTCACGATAAAGGGGAAATGTGGCATCTTCTGTTGGTCAAACTCACCTTGAAGAACCTTAGCAGTAACCGAAGTAGAATGACTTAACCCTAATATATGAATGTAGGTTACCTTCCTGGAGGGACATTTAGGAAAACTGGCCCATATTTATTCTTTGCTTCGAGAAATATATCCAGCAGTCAACCCGATCACAGACAGCAGTTCGTTGCTAAATCACATTTCAATGTAACAGTTTGAATAATGCTCGTTATGAACACAGCCAGAGGACAGAACCCATAACCTTATTCCTCTTATTCATGTTCCTCAGCCTGGACTGGTGTGGCATCACTGGTGGATTTTTAACCACGGATTTTTAATTAAATAATATCAAAATACCATATGGGTTGTTGATTATATCTTAGTTTTAAGGATCATGTTTAATTTTGAATGAACAGAAATCATCTTTTGCTTTGATTTCAATAATGGGATCAATTTGGGATCTCGTATTACACAATGTCAAGCGTCCCACGCCAATTTCGGAATCCAGTATGCTTTTTGAATCAGCAACAGGCAACGTGCAGTTAGATATGCGTGGTGACATTTGTTAAGCAACTGTAGGACCTCAGTGGCCTAGTGGTAAAGTGCCGTCTTCAGGGCCCCAAGGTTCCAGGCTCGAAACCCAATTTCCCTGAAAACCCGCCGTGTATGTGGGCCTGTTGCACGTAGAATCAAATGTAGGGAGTGAAACGGTGCAGTGCGGAAGTTCGGAGGAGGGTGCCAGCTCAGGTGTCGTCCTCGTTATTTGATACCGGGTAAAAATTAGGAGGTCCGTCCCAATAGCCCTCTTGTTGCTTCAAAACTGAACGTTTATATAAATTAACTAAACTAAACTTTTGCCTATTTTCCATGTATTCTCGCCACTCTAAGAGATCTTGCCCCTCAGTTTGACAATCAAAGTTGAAAACAAAATTTGTAGCCAAGTCATCTTTAATTTTGTTAATTCCATTTAAATAGATGACTTTCAAGCCGTCCCTATCGTGTCTTTCATTGCAAAATTGAAATTCTTCTTTTATCTTCGAATTAATTTGACCGCAAATATCATAGAATTATAAACCTCTTCGCAAAATGAATTATTGAATATATTCTTCACAACTATCATCTCCTTTTGGTTCTGCTAAATTAGAAGTTTCGTGTGGCGGCGGTTAGCCGCTTAGGTAATTAAAGCTATCAATAACGCCTAATGGGATGCGTGATTATCATCCAATGTTTCCATGCATTTATCTTGTATTTTGAGGAATGTAAGTGGAAGATGTGTTTAAATGACCGAATCCCCTATAATCAACTAGTTTGAATGCTTTAATTGTTTGTAGGAGTTATTTTTAAAACAGAATATGTATTATTGATAGATCAATGAGTTTAAACATGAAACCAAAATCGAGATGCATCATTCAACAATTCAGTCTATGTTACCTCTTTTCATGTTCCTCGGATGTCAATTCAACTAATACGCCAGAAACGATTGGAAAGTTGAACTGTTTCATTAAAATTTATATAATACTTTATATATTAATAATTGGGCATAATGGTGATAAATCATTGTCCTTGCATAATCTGTTGCTAGAACTTTATATATTATTTATGCATTTCCATATGCAAGACACCAGGAGAAATAATTGAATGTATTAATGTAAAATGAAAAATCTCTACTTATCTAACGGTCGCAAGGTTTGATGTTATTGAGGTCAATCACTCATCGTTGCAACTATTAAAACTAACTTATTTATATTATATGAAATTTAAATTCAAAATAATATTTACAATCACCAGGATAATATGCGTGCGTGAGAAAATAACTATCTTTTCATCAGCGTATTACCATGAGCTGTCTACATTTTAATCCTGTATTTTGTAGCAGGAAGGTGCAATATTTTATGGAGATTCACAATATTTATTTATATAATTATAAGATCAACAACAATATTTCTTATAATATTTAATGCGACTCTCTCAATGGAAGCAACATGATAACTCACTTATTTTTTAATAAATATACTATTCCTCTATCCTTGGATACACACGATAGCTCACCAATTTCTCAATATAAAATACGCCCCTCTTCTTGGAGACGACTTGCGAACTTTGCTTATAAGCCCAGTTATTCTCTTACAAATGCAGCTTACCTCACAACTCTGGGCGAACAAGAACTTTGAATAACCAAGAATTACAAGAATTTTGAAATCTTCTTCTAGGAAACAAACTGCAAAAAATTATGCTGTGTTGTTTAACAATCAATGTTATATGCAAAGGAATTTGTTGTGTTATGTGCCTGGGTCTTGAAGCAGAGACCACACCGTAGTTAGAACAATAACGTTTATTGAACACAGCCAAATGGGAAGAGAGCGAGCCTTCTCTGTACAGCCTTTATATATCATGTCGCGCATGAATACACTACACGATCCTTTCTTTAAAACAAAGAAGATTTCAAACAATTTCATAGAACATTAAATTAAACAATAAACAAATCTATATTGGTATGAATTACACTTTAAACTTGACATTAAAACTTGACTACATATCGGCTAGGTGGTGTTACAACTCTGCCGTATCCGAATCGATACGGACCCTTGTCTGGACTTCTGGAACCAGGTTCGTGAGAACTAGATTCTTGGCTAGACTGGAAATCCGATGCAGGCTTATTAACTGGCTCTTGAGATTTTACTGCAGGTGTAGACTCTGGAATATTATCACTGGTAGAGTGGTCCTCGGAACCTGTAGAATTCTTAAAAGGCGCTAAGTCAGAACATTTATTTGGTCTCAAATGTGTCCGATTTCTTGTTCTTACTTCTCCGTTATATGTTCGAATACGATAAGATCTAAGAATTTCGTTCTTGCCTTAAAATCTCTGCAGGTTTCCATTGACGAACTATATTTTGCACGAACACAGAACTTCCAGGTTGTAATTCGAGCAAAGTCCTAAGATCAGATTTAAGCATAGCACGTCTATCTCTCTGCCTTTTCTGATAGTTGTAATAACTCTCATTTTGGACTCCTTTTAGTATCGACAAATTTGGTAAGACAGTAGAAAGTTTGAGATTCATTAAAAGCTCAGCGGGAGAGTAAATAGATCCTACAACTGGAGTACCACGGTATAACAACAAAGCCAAATGGGGATGTTTAGAATCTGCTAACGTTTTTTTAAAAATGTGTTCCATAGTCTGAATGGTCTTTTCTATTTAACCACTTGACTTAGGATACTTGGCACTAACCTTTACATGCTTAAATTTCCAACTTTTAGCAAAATGGCCAAAGTCTCGGGAATTGAAATGTGGTCCACCATCACTTATTAACTCTAAAGGTTTCGCAAAAATGGATTTAATTGAGGGTATTACAACTGTGGCTTATAAACTGATAATTAGCTGCACTTCAATAAATTTTGAATAGTACACTACCTCTACGTAATTTTTACCGTTGAAGTAGAAGAAATCTATAGCCACTTAGGCCCAAGGAGAAGTAGGAAACTCATGTGGCATTTCTGGCTCCGGCGCATTACCTATTTTATATTTAGCACAAACTGGACATTTATCTATCATTTCCTTGATATCTTTATATATCCCCTGGCCAAAACACACATATTCGAGTCATACTTAAAGTTTTAACAATACCAAAATGTTCTTCATGCAATCTATTCAAAATCTCTCTCCGCATACTTTCCGGTACAACTTTTAAATCGAGCTTTAGCAATAAATCGTCAAAAAATGCAGCTCATCTTTATATTGCAGATATTTTTTAGCCGATAAACTCACCCCCTTACTGCTATCCCAACCACATTCTAATAGTGATTTTAATTCTTGCACTACAGGATCACTTTTATTGGCATCGCTTATTTCTTGCAGCTTAATATAAGAAATTGGGAGACTATCTAGAACAGCTAAAACTAGAGAGTCATCCTCAGGGATTGGAAAATGGTTTTTAAGTAAGGGTGCCATTGAAAGTGTATTAGACACAAACATTTTTTCCCGGGTTGATAGAAAACTTCATAATCATAACACTGTAATTACAAGTAAAACCGTTGCATCCTGGAACTCAAGGCTATCAAAGGCTTTTTAGAAATAGCTATCAGTGACTTATGATCAGAATAAATCTTAAACTTAGTACTATAGACATACTAGTGAAACTTCTTGCATCTATATACCACTGCCAAAAGTTCTTTCTCAATATGAGCGTAATTGCGCTGAGTTGGAGTCAGAGTCGATGATGAAGCGAAAGCAATAGGCCTGCCACTCTGCTGTAGAACAGCTCCTAAACCAAATGTACATGCATCCACAACAATCTTAGATTGGACACTAGGATCAAAGAATGCTAAAACCGGGGATTTCGTAATTTGCTCTTTTACCCTATCCAAAATTTTTTCATAGGAAGGATCCCAAAGCCAAACAGTATTGTTCTTGATGAACTCTCTAAGCGGAGCAATTAATGTTGACAAATTTGGAAAAATCTTTTATAAATAATTTATCATTCCCAAATATCCATGCAAGCTTTGCCTATCATTTGGTTTACTCACACTGAGAATTGGTTCCGTCTTCGATTTAATGAATGGCCTGGAAATGTAATGCGCATTTGAGAAATTTGCGATTTTTCCTTACTCAATTTCAGATTAAATTCTATACACCGCTTTAAAACTTTTTCCAATGTTTCATTATGTTCTTCTAAGGTTTTACCCCCAAACAATTAAATCATCAAAAGAATTGTCTGCATTCTAGATATCCTCTAGCATTTCTACCACTACTTTTTGAAGTATTCCTGGCGCAAACTTAATACCATATGGCGTGCGTAAGAATTTAAATCTTCCGAACGGAGATCAAAACGTACACAAACGCGAACTCTCCTCGTCAAGTGAAATTTGCCAAAAAGCTGAAATTGCATCTAACACAATAAATTATTTGGCTCCTTCCAATGTACTAGTGATATCTTCAAATGTGGGTAGATTATACCGAGAGCGCTTTATAGCTCTATTCAAGTTTTGGCGGTCCAAACAAACTCGCAAGGCGCCATTTTTCTTTTTAACTATAACTAATGGACTTACGCAATCTATAGGTTCGGTCACTTTCTCTATTACTCCAGTCTTAACCATCTTATCAAGTTCAGCCTTTAAGGGCTCTAGAAGAGAAAATGCAAGCTTTCTAGTCACAGAAACAACAGGAACCGAGTTTTCACCCAAGGTAATACGATATTTACCTGGTAAATTACCCAATCCCTCAAATAGTGGTTGTATTTACATAACAAGTTAGAAATGCTTTTACAACCATTTACATTATCACACTTCTTAAACAAGCCCAACTTATCTGCAGAAACACTCAATCCTAGAATAGGTTGATAATCACCATTTATAAGCTGCTTTCGAAAATCATCAACAGATTGTCCTTCCTGCTGCACGAGCAAAAGCAACTTCTGGCGTTCATATGTAATATTGCGCTGAGGGACGAAGTAAGCTTCAAATTTAGCAGGAATTTCATTCATCGAAGTAGAAGAAACTTCACTGAACGTGTTATAAATTTCTAGGCATTCCTCGCGAATTACATGCAACAAAATCGAAACCTTATGACTTTCAGGCTTCGCATTCAGCGATGTCGCATCCTTATAAGGTTAAAACCACTGCTAATTACCATAATTCTACTTGATTATAAATCAATTTTAAGGGCGGAGGCGGGGCTATCATTCAACTTTAATACAAAGTTTCAATTTACTTCTTACACCATGTTGTGTTATGTGTCTGGGTCTTGAAGCAGAGACCACACCGTAGTTAGAGCAACAATGTTTATTGAACACAGCTAAAATGGGAAGAGAGCGAATCTGCTCTGTACAGCCTTTATATATCATGTCGCGCATGAATACACTACAAAATTTATGTATGAAACGCTCCTATGTCATTTGGTAAAATAAATATCGTATAAGAACGCCATAGATATTTAATAAAACTGTTAATAAGTCATTTATTGTATATTACTGATGTAAAAAAATATTCCACGCATGCGACTGGCTTCATTTTGAGTTACACTATCATTTTTATTTACTACTACGACATCATTAGTGTTAGAGTAATTTCATGTTGCACTAGAATAATCCAAATGATGTTGCATCCTGCACATTCTAACTTACAATCTCTCCGTTCAAATAAAATTATCCAATTTGACTTTTTCCTGAATATTAAGAAAAGGATAAAATCAAACATGAAAAAACTTGGTTTAAATAGTTTCAAATCAAAATTTAATTTAATTAATTGATTGACTTATAATAAGGTTCTAAAAACCTTAATATAGTGAATTGTCATCACGAATACATACATGCACAAAATTTCAAAACCCTAAGAAATTTATTATTAAATGCCATCTTTACAAAAATGAAGCAAGGCGAGTAAAAGTGCTAATCAGATAACTAGAGTTGGCCGGAGGGTGTATAATTTTAAGATGTTGCATGATTGTAATGCAGAAGATGATCTAATGAGTAGAATACAAATGAAATGAAATGTCATTAAATATTCCTATCATCAGTGCTTTGAATTTCGTTTATCAGCCCTTATACCGCCTGACTAGCTGCAGTGGTGTATACAAAGACAGCTAGCCAAATAAAGTTTTTCAGGCGGAAAATTACTTCCATTGATAAGTACTTTTAAGTTAATTCGATGTCTGCATTTTCTTTCCTGTTACAGTGTAATATACTCAGAGCGTCTTTCTCAGTACTTTCTTTCCTTTCTGCTTTAATGTATGCCTTACATTTATAGTAAAATGTCTTTTTGCTTTATTTATACACACAGGCACTATTTATACTCGATTATTATCTGTCTGTAGAATATTTTTCAACTTTTTAATTAATTTTTGTATCTTAGAAACCAGTGATTTTAATTTTCCTAGAATCTTTCTTCTGTACAATCCATAATTACTCTAATTTTATGCAACATATTCCTCGTAACTGAGAAATAAATCGAAATGATTCTAAACTTCTACATTTATTTAATCTCACAAATGAAGCAATTAACTTTCAAACTCAAAATTTACAGTTATGTAAATATGTTTTTAAATGTAGAAGTTTCTGTTTGTATTAGAATTTAAAAGCCTTCAAAAACACTCAACTTTTCCCACGCCTAGTTTGATAGTAATCTGTTTAGCTTAATCACCTTGTAAAATGGGATTAATCAGTCTCGGTTACAGCAGAGATTTTCTACAGTTAAAAGTTGTAAAAAAAAAGTATCTATCCAGTAAAATCTTAGTTCGAAGATCTGGCAGCACCTGATCACTGACAGATGCCGCGCTCTCTAAAAAGAACGCAAGAATGAAAAAAAGTCGTCTGAAAGAGAAATAAAATGCATGTGGTAGATGCTGTAGCACAAGTTTAAATTTCAGATTTTGGATGGCAAGCGAGGCCAAAAATCGTTACACGACAGCTGTTTGGGACAAGAAACCCGCTTAAAGCACCGCAATGGCTCTAATGGCAGCTTTTTGCTTGGTCTAAATTCTTCTCTCGATCAGCCATTTAGAATTTTTTTTTAAACTCCGTTTCGTGGAATATCTTTTTTTATTTATAAAATCATTTTAAGATGTATATATTGCATTGATTTCAGAACGCAGAAAAAGTTTTATGTCGGCTTTTATTTTAATATGCGTTTTCTAGAGGAAAAAAAAATTCTAAATCTTTGGTTCATGTTGCGTTCTTTTTTCTTTACTTGGTATGTAATTGGAGATCTTGAAAAATGCGGATTTCAGTTTTGACGTTCTTGTATCGGATAATATTATTTTGATGTAGTATAATATTGATTCTACCGTGTTTCTAAATTCTCTTTTAAAATCGAATTTCCATATCCTTTCTTACTTCAAAAATAATGTTCTGCTTTGCTGAATTTTGTTAAGAAAACTGAATACATATATTTCTATAAATAGTAAAGTCATATATAATAGATAAGCATTTAAAAATAATGCAATATAGATAGACCATTATGCAAATATAGAACTGAATGTTTCGTATTCAAAATTTTGGCATATTGGTGTTGTTGCAAAAGTCTTTCTGTGGGTGTATGGTGTAAACAGTCCAACACGCGGGATAATGGAGAATGAAGGTTTACCTACAAATATGCAGGAGGTACAGGAAACAATAGTTCTTGCAGAGATTACCAATGTAAACAGACAACAATTCACAGGTAATAATAGTTCAGTACTTTGATATTTAGCAACACAAACCGTCAGTAAGTAACTAATAACGACAATAACAGCACTTTCAATAGCGCTCAACTCACCAGCTTCCTAGCTCGCACTGCAGAAGAAACTCTAAAATCGTTCCCAGTGGATCAACACTACTACCACTCGGCCTCTTACAGCTTATTAGCTTGCACAGCGGATAGAACTCCAAAGACGTTCGCGCTCCAAGGCGATCCCAGTCGATCAACAACACCTCCGTCATCCAAGCGCTCTCCTTATATAGTCTCCCGTGGCAGACTGTGACGTCGCATGGTATCTTCTAGTACATTCAAACGTATCTCCTCTGCTAATAGAGATATCGAGAAGATTCCAGCACCTTTGAGATCCCATATTTCGTCGCCAAGGTCAGGGGTCCAGATGTGGCTGCTGTCGGTCATCTCATACTTACCCCTGTAAAACTCTCTTCCCAGCCATAAGGTTCACATTGCTGGGAAACGACTTTCCATGTTTGTAACAGTATGTTCTATTTTGGTTACATCGGCAGTTCTAAACCATTTTATAACTGTGACGTATTTTCTATTGTAGTTTTAATCACCCCCTCTGTTTTCATAAAAAATTGGATTTTTAAATTATATATATCAATTTCTTTTGTGTTATTTATATTATTGAACTCCTTAATAGTGTATTTTTGTATTAAAAATGTGTCTTTTCCTATTTTGGTTTTATATTAATTCAATAACACTTTTATTTTGATGTTTTCGTTTTCCCTTAGGATGGCTTTCTCTATTTCTTAATAAACACTGGCTTACATAAACGAGTTAAGCTGAAACACCAATCATGCTTTGCCTCAATGGTATAAATCAGGGGTTCTCAACCTTTTTTCCCTCGCGTACCACTTAATTAGTCTTTTCATTTTCGCGTACCCCCTACTGTCATACCCCCGTCCGTCTATGCAAAGAAATTTTTATCAATAGTGTTTAGAGCTTAGCAGTTGTGTAGTCGCAAAATAATCACTACCGGAACGGTCTAAAAATCGTGCCGGAACGCTCTAACCTGGATGACAAAAATCGCGCTGATTTAAGGATGTTTTCACTATTTTTTTCTCATTTATTTCTCTTGGGGAAAAAAGCAGTGCCGGAACGCCGTTCCGGCTCCATTACACCCCTGGGGCTTAGGTAAGCTTAAGATTCAAATAACGCGAATTAATGGCATTTGCAGGACTTATTTTTAACTTTATATTTTATTCCAATTTTAAAATAGTATTAGTTAAACGGCAAAACAAATGAAAACAGTATTGTAATTATTTCACATTAACTTATAAGGTTAGCTAAAAATTACACTTCGTAATAATCAGTTTTTCAAGTGCAAGAAAATTTCAATGCAATCGTTGAGCTTGTTTCGGAGCTGAGTTTTATAAAATTGGGTTCAAATGAAGAAAGATATAATCTCATGTCTGGAGCTGCGTCAAGCTTATTTCGATATTTATTCTTAGTATATGTATAAGACGAGAATGATCTTTCCACAAGTTCTGTGTTCGTGGTATTAAATATTTTATTGCTTTAACACCGAGTTCTTGGTACTCTTCTTCCACTACTACCCAGAAGTCAATCAAATTTCTTTTTTTTTAAATTCAGATTCTAATGAAGAATCATTAAAAAGTTCAATTAATTTTTCTTTTTCAGAAATTGTTAATTTTTCAGCTTTTTGAAAAAACGCTTCGTTGAATGGATTTAAAATCCACATATCTGCATCACTGCGGTTCGGAAAATATTGTCTAAATGACAACTTATGTCCTTTTAAATGTGCTATTATACTAGGTTTTACTTATTTTGTTAATTTAAGTTCGTTCTCAGATCTTCTTTATCATAGACTCGATTTTGTCAGTTACCTTAAAAATGGTTATTTAATGGTTCTGTAATACTAAATTAAGTTTATTTATTTCTGAAAAAATGCCAGATAAGTACTCAATCTGCTGCAACCATTCACTTTCATAAAATTTAGAGCTCAACGTAAAAGGGTGGTCTTCAAAAAACATGTGAACTTCATGTCTCAGTTCAAACAATCTTGCGAGTACATTTCCTCGCGAAAGCCATCTCATTTCTGTGTGCAAAAGTAACGTAGTATGTAGGCTGCCCATGTCTGCACACAAAGATTTGAACAATCGGGTGTTTGTTGAATTAGTTGCTAAATGGCGCATTAGTAAAAATGTTTTCATGCTGCCATTTTATATCTCTCCACAAACAAATACAGAGTGGTTTGGGACAATCTTCATCACTCGTAGAATATTTTCTCTTTTATGGAGGTGCACTGATATTTTGAGTTCTTTTTTTAACAAATCAATTTTATTTCTTACCTGAACAGGCCAAACAGTCGGCATGTGCACTTCATGATTATCATCTTGGTGATCCACAGTTATCTCCATAGCTGCCAAATCGGTGGTTCGAATTTCAGTTCTAGATGCCGATCTCCAGTTTTCAACCACTTGTCCATTTTGAGCAATCAAACAATATCGAACTGAAGTCACTCTAAAGATAAGCATTTGAAATTGAGCACACATAGCCTACAAACACCACTTTTGTGACACAAAACAAACCAATCAAATTGAGCACCCATAAAAACTCAAAGCTTGATTTATAAGAACAGTCGTTATTCATTATGCATTCCAATCGAGCAATTATTGATGTCTACGTTTAATCATGCTTTTAATAAAAACTTAAAAACAAGAATTTTAGAGAGGATTCCGGATTGTTCTCGATAAGCCTTAACTAGAAGAACAAAAATAAAAAGCATACCACACTGGCTCCTAGTGAAGCTACAACTTTTAAGAACACATTGATGATTCATGCATAATCGGTGCTGGTGAAGACAAAATATCAATCATTTACCAGGTTTTCTTTTGCTTTCTTTTTTCTTATTTTGAGTGTGGGTTAGATTAGCACAACTTTCACTTTTACTTTTCACACGAACTTAGGAAAACCACAGAGAAAAAGAAAAAGAAAATACTGTAACTTTTTTAATCCTTTATATTTTCTTGTGTCCGCCATTACCGACTTTGATTTCGAGTACCCCTAGGGGTACGTGTACCACAGGTTGAGAACCTCTGGTATAAATAATCAATATTTTTAAATTTTAGTAGAACAGTTTCTAGCTTAACCCTCTACCTGAATGATTTTTTAAATCACTCTTTAGATGCAAGGTTTGCAAACGTGTTCAAATACCGTAGAGCCAAGCGAATTATTATTTATATGCAAAACTTTATTAGTATAATAATATCAAATAAGGAATTTTATCACATTTTAGTACAATTGACAGTTCCATGAATTTTATTTTCCTATAAACACAAGATTGCTAATCATTTTGAACAAAATAATTGGCTTCACAAATTCTATATTAAAGTTTCTTATACAGTGTTTTTCTGTCATTTCAAAATGTAATTATCACTCGATTTTTTCATTATATAAAATAATCTATGAAAATTTCTTAAGTTAAATTAAACCCATGCGTTGATAGATAATAGAATGTTGTTTAACCGCCAGTTTTGCATTTTCCAGGAATTTCCTCCCATAAAGTTCAAATATTAATTCCCACTATCCAACATCATCTAGATGAGTTTTTTAATATGTCAAACTTTAAATAAGGGTTGGATGAAATCTCAAAATATATTTTTTACAATTGGATTTTGTCGAAGAAACAGGAAAGCACTTTCTTCCTTTCCACGCTGTTGGAAATAATATGAAATCGTTTTCGACTACTCGTAGGGTTTCCTGCTGATGTCTTCCCCCACCCCAACAAATCCAACCATCACACATAGAATTGCGGTTTGGGACTTGGAAGTAAAACCATTTTCAGAGTATTTAGAGGATAAACAGATTAGTTCCCTTGGGAAGAGAAACCCTGAAGGTTTATTAATGTAGTATATGTAATGCCAGTAAGGGAAAAATTAAATAAAAATCTCCTCCTTAATTTAATCGAAATAAGTAAAATAATATAATTGGTTATTTTTCGGATTCAATGCTCTGTAATATCTATAGCATTGAAACCTATAATGCCTTCAGTACTCTCGTAAGAAAACTATAAATGTTTGTTCATCCTCATCTTGATACTTCCAATTTATAATCAGCAAATGTAATTAAAAAATTTCCATATTTGGTTATTTATTTCCCAAATTATGAGCTTATTCCTTATATTTGCCAAGTGCATATTAATTATTTCATAAAACCCTAGCAACACCTGAAAGTAGCGATATATTTTGGCGTATAAATTTTAAAAGAATATTATAATTAAAGACTGCACAAAAGAATAAAATTAGATAGTTAATGCTCATATTTGTTAAGCTGAAATTAGAATATTAATCATCTGTCTTTGATATTTACTTTTTAAGCAAATTTATTTAAGCTTAAGGAAATATTGCGAAAAAAATTAATTAGTGTTTCTTTTTTTGTATCCGAAACTAATCAGTAAAAACAATTATTCGTTCTGTTTGCTTTTCAGTTACTTATTAATCTCTTTGTTTACATGAAATATTTTTGAAAAATATTTTTATTTTATTGTCACTATTAATACTGTTTCTTTCGTTATGTATAATTATTTTTTTTCGCAAACTAGATTGTGAAATATGAGCTCGTTGAAAAAGATTTTTCTCCGTTAGAAAAAAAATGATTTATTAAATTTCATTAAGAAATAAAAAGTAAACTATCGTGGTATAATTCACTACCTTTTTTCCAATTCAAAAGCATTATATAAATGCTTTGTTTTATTTTAAATGATACTAATTTAAATAGTAATTGCATTGATATATTCTATCTATTTCTCACATTTCATTTTTGTTGCATAAACGATTTTTTTCTTTCTATCAGAGAAATTCAAACAAAAGCAAAAACGTAAAAAATATTTTTAAAACATCTTATATGCAGAAACAGATACCTTTTCCTGTAATTCATTTCGATTTTTTAAATTACATAATGAAACTTATTTTTAACGAAATTCTCTACTACTAATAATAATAACTAATAAAACTGTTATTAAACAATTTTTAGTTTCTATTACATTAAATTTAAACGTCTGAAAATATTCGTCCTGCTACTGCTTGAAATTCCCATAAAGAAAAATAAATCAGATACAATAAAGAAATTTGACAAATTTCGAGTCGTACACATCGTGGCTTGATTCTCTTATTTCTTCCAGGCAAATCCAATGACATCTCACATGATGATTTCGAATCTTAAACATCGTGGTTTGATTCT
>BGPR01000135.1:802878-844886 GCA_013235015.1 Araneus ventricosus | reverse complement strand
GAATCTTAAACATCGTGGTTTGATTCTCTGATTTCATCCAGACAAATACAGTGACATTTCACATGATGTTTTCAAATCTTATACACCATGGCTTGATTCCCTGATTTCATCCAGACAAATCTAATGACATCTCACATGATGATTTCGAATCTTATTTAATCCAGACAAATTCAACGACAACTCACATGACGATGTTCTTCATAGGAACTCATTGAACTAATACTGAAGATCAATTGCTCAGTTGCTCATTTTACTTTCATTTTTATATATTCTGTGTATCGACATAGCGGTGAAACCACATCTAGTAAACATTTTGTCTGAAAGTTTAAACTGTTTACTTTCTATGTGGCAAAATTCGATTTAATACTTAGCTTTCCTCATACGTGAGATATAGACAATGTGCCAGAAGATCCCCCCCCTAACTACGGACTGATACATCTGTCTTGCCTTAAAACGATTATTGGTAAGTTATTTAAAGCAGATTTTGATAATCCTGTGGATAGTTTCTCTCTGTCTTATATTAGTACCAGATGTATGATAAATAGATTTATTTCTGATGCGAATAGTAGTCCTACGGACGATGTACATGAGAAAATATCTTATCTCCAAATGAACTGAAAAGAGAATGGATCAATTTATTATAACCTTAATAAATTGATTGAGACTTGATTCAAACGTTCTAAAAAATGATTATTTCACCTAAAATAAAAACAGCTCGTATATCCAACCCGTCTTCTATTTTAAAAAAAATTGCAAAACTTTTTTACAGTTTTCATGAATATTTACTTCAAAGGATATGATTTTATTGCAAGAAGGGATAAAATACACTAAAATCTCACTAAAAACAAAAATTAAACACTTGTTAAAAATACTCATTCCCATAGTTCAAATTGAAATACCTTTTGTATTTCTTTCTTTCTTAATAAATAAGTCGTTGTAAAACAACTATTGCTATATTTGAAGAATCATGAAATGTAAAACCTATCAAACTTTTATTATAATTTGTGCCATTTCATAATCTTTTACTTTAAACTTTTCCTCTTATTTTTGTTATTGAGATAAAATACTTTAATGAACATCGTTTAAATAGTTATAGTTATATATATAACCAGGGCTACTGAGCCTTTCTTTTCATTAGCGGTCTCGTTTTGGGTAGAAAACAATTTTGTGGTCTCATTTCCGCTTGGAAAATCTTGCTTTGATTCCAAGTTTGAAAAATATATAAGAAGATGTAGCATTAATTAATAATGACCATGAGAAATTTATTTCGAAATAATTACTTAGTGAATTTCAGTGAAATTGCCTAATGTCTGACAATTTCTTGATTATTTTATTTACCAATGTTGAAGAATGGTAAGATAAGTCTTCGACACCCCAATACTTTAATTCGATACAACCCTAAGTGCCTCAATACACAGTTTCAGCGGCCTTGATAAAATATCTTCTTTAGAACATTTATTTTACTACTAATAATAAGCTCTTTTAGTGGTTATCAGTTAATCTCGCCAATCATAAAGATAACCCAAAGTGACCAAAAAGTCAATTTCCTCCTCACTCAGCAAATCCAAAATACACATCCCGCACTCCCCACAAAATCATCATTTCTGTAAAATTATTTTACCTTTTCCCCAGTCAAGACGCACCACCACCCTTTCATTCCTCCGCAGAGCACATCCAAAAGCTTTCAGGCGTAGAAAAAGAGTCCCTTTTAAAAAGTAGCCCTTCTTGTAATTGAAAGGTACATAGACGAATGAGAGAAAGCAAACTCCTAAAGCACCTCCTATATAACTTCATTAGAGTAAGTGACGGGAAGAAGGACCTTCATAAACATACTCATTCACTGCTGCAGCAGGTTGTTGCCTAACGTTTCTTCCTGGGCGGCCACTGTAATTAGGGATGGTCTGGGTCTAATGGCTTCTCCTGGAAAGAAGGCGCAGGAATTTTCAAGAGGAGATTTGTTCGGTGGGTCTGTGGCTCTTTTCTGTAGTTTCATTCTGATTAATCGAGAATTTTCGATTTGGGATGTAGTAATTGGCTGTTGTATTGAAGCAGTAAAAATAAGTGTATGAAATAGTCGTATGAATGGATCTGTAACTTGTTTAATAACGGAGAATTTTTGTTAAGTGTTCCTTTATATCTGTCGATTCTGAAGCGTTAATTGCTTTTTGGCTATATATTTGTACATATTATCATGTACAAACATATTTTGCCTAGGGATCTTTGGCTGTATTTTGTAGTTCCATTCTTATTAATTGAGAATTTTCGATTTGGGATGTAGTAATTGAATGTTGTGTTCAAGCAATAAAAAGAAATATACTAAATAATCGCATTCTTTATATTTTATGCCTGCAGATGATAGACTGGATTTTTCTAAGGTAAAGTCAATTTTTTAAAATTGAAAGTTTATTTCCTTTCATAAATTGTTAAATATGCATAGCGCATACATCTTTGTTAAAGTTAGTTATAAATACAAGGTATGAAAAATTATATTAATCAAAGGCAAATTATAGTAAATTATATTAGAAAAATTATATTAATCAAAGGCAAATTATAGTAAAGTATATTAGAAAAATTATATTAATCAAAGGCAAATAATAGTAAAATATTGTTGGCCTTCCATTTTTCAAATTAACCTAAAATAGAATAGCGTTCAGCATATTAAACTAGTTTCTAATATGGTTCTATATTAAAAGTTCACTTTCTCTTTGAAAGAAAGGAAGAGGAAACAGAAATCTGAAAGAAAGGAAAACTGTTGAAAAGGAAGCATCTCATGACATCTTACCTTGTCAGCAAAATCGGCTGACTTCGACAAGGGAAACTAATTTTTAGATATTATTTTAGAAAAATTTGTTTATTTCTGAAATATTAATGTGTATTTTATAATTAATTTGTTGAAAATCTAAAACTTCTACGTATTTCAGATATTATAGTGCTGTTCAAAAATTAAATAAGCTTGACTTTTGAATCATAGTATTCAATAATACTTTTACGGGAGAAATTTCTTGAAAAATTAGATTGTTGATAAGCAATGTTGATGATAACAATTCTTTTCAGATATCTTATTATCTACACTTAAAAGCTTGTCAGCAATGAATTTGCATAACCAAAACAAAAAAGCAACTTTTCATCTGTAATATACATGTATATACATAGCTTGGTGTAAAAAACATTTTAAAGAATAAAACTATATGTAGAATGAGTAGGTGTGTATTTAAATTTATTAAAATCTAAGAATATATATAAGTTGTTTATTCATAAAGAACGGTGAATTATATTTCTAGTACCTTAATTCAGCCCCCTATGTTTTCAAGAATTATTTTTAGAAGCAGTTTTATTGTGAATATAGATAGGTGAGTGAATCATAAAACATTCTAAGGAAAATATTTTCTGAATGAAACAACAATTTACTTGTCTCATTTATGGCATGATACGAAACTGAATCAAAATCACAGAATTTTTATTTTGTTTTAGATGTGCGAATTTCATCTTTTTCTTTCTCCTATTAAATAAAATGTAAACACGGGAAAGTTCTTACATTTTCTTTGTGTGTTATATGAGATTATTGAGTGGAATTTTTGATAGTTTTATAAAATATGTTATTATATAATTCTAAAAAAACTGCCGCAAGAGAGATAACATATTGAATGTAGGATTACCTTCTTTAGAAATAATAAATTTTGCCTCTTGGCATGACAGAATAATATCTATCGAAGTTGCTTTAAAATGCGTATAAGCATTAAATAAAATATGCTGAAGTAAAACTAAAGTTAAGCTCAGAAATCTAGAAGTAAGAATCTTTTGTACGCAGTTATTATAAGGCATATAAGGGAAATTTATTTTCGTATTCTTTAATTCTTCACAAAATGTGCATATTATATATCGTTACTAAAATATATCGAACACAAACGTTGGTTAATATAATGATAAATAGATTGTTAATAAAATGGCATTGCTACAATTCAGTCTTTAATGTTATAGTTATGTAACAAATGTTTTTGAGCTTGTAATCTACCTGTGATTTTGCGATACATCCTCTTTTTCCCATCTACGAGAAGCACAGGGATTCCAAAATTAAATCGGTGCGGTACATTTGACGTATACTATATCAACATGAATTTACTCCAATAGATAAATAGCAATCAAACATTAATTAATGTTAAAATTAAGTGAATAATTATATTAATTCATTAAATTATTAAATAAATAATTTACTTTAATTTACTTATTTAATAAATGCAAACTTTCATTAGATAATTTACAGTATAATCTGCTTTAAAAGCCTAATGAGCTTTGATATTTATGTTAATATTCAGTAGCCTAGGTACGTTGTTTTTATTAGACAAAATGTTTCTTATAAAAAATATTTTTAAAATCGTTAAGATTTGAAACTTGCACATTTCTAAGTCTCGCGCGATTTCAAATAGCGGATTTTCAGTTTCCTAACAGAAATGATGATCTATTTTTAAAACGAGTAACATCATTAATTTATACATCAAACTGATATAATCATACTTAAATATTTCAGAATATAGTTTATTAATCATTATTGAAAGTAGGATTAAAATTTTCCTTCATGATGTGACTAATCTTTCTACCTGAGTTGGCAGGAAGAAGATTGCGGGAAAAAAATTATTTTTGTAATTAAAAAAATTATTTGTCAAGAATTTAATGCCAAAGTAATCAAATTTTTTCCAATATTGAAAAATCCAATTAGTTCAATAGAAATTAAAGAATTTCTTAGAGCTTAATTTTAATGAGTTTTAGCCATCATTTCTTAAATGCAATTATTTCCATTTCAGATTGCGAATATTTTGATATGAAATATTAAAATATTTCTAGACTTGAATCCCCTAATGCATTTTTAACTCAAGGCTTTTTATCTTTTGAAATGTCTTTAAGTACTTTTAATAACATAATTTGAGATTTTAATTAAAATAGGCTTAGCAGAATTTGATTTAATGTATCTTGATGGAACTGAGGTACTTGGGAAATTTAATTTTAAAAGAAAAAAATAAGAATTATTTGGTGTGTAGGAAGCTTCTGAAAAAATGTATTCACGAAAAAATTTTAGACTTGTCAGATAAGAGTTTTAAATTGCTTTGAGAAATTATTTACATCACAATAAACAGATTACTGAAGAGAAAATATTTTGATAAAATAGATAAAAAAAATCAAGCATTGAATTCCTAAGAAGATTAAAATCTTTGGTTCGACTTTTCGTTTGAAAGCAAATTGATTAACTTTAACTCTTTTTTATTTACATTTTCACTGAGAATTTTGAATATTTCGCAATTGTAAATATTAAACTGTATTAGCTTTCGTGGTTATGAAACTTGTCACACAGATGAATTCTTAAAATTTTGGGTTTACTACTCCTATTATCGGACTGTATTTCTTTCTAATTTTTTTTTATTGAAAAAGATATTTCTAAACAATTCAGATAAATAAATGTTGAATAAAAGCAAATAAAAGAAGAAATCCCAATAATATGTGTCAATCGACAAGTATTTACTGATGTTTATATATGGAAAATGAGTTTTAAACTTGACAGAAGACTTAAGAGATAAATCTTTCAAAGGCAAAAATAATAATGAATAATTTAGAGTAAATGGTTTTCTTTTATTAGAAGTCAATGAACATTAACGTAAAGCTCCGTTTTTCTTTCCATCGGTAAAGTGAATATTTATGAAGATAATTGTGAGCCATAGTGCAAATATGAAAGTGGGTACCATGTTATAGCGAAACCTGTGATGTCAGACGATGTCTTTATATGAAAGGGAAGTCTCCAACTTTTGTCGTATTTGACCCAAATGGATATGAAGTATCCCGACCTTTTATTAAAGTTCTAGGAAATGCTAAGATTTTCTTAGCGTGCGATGCCAAAGTTAAAGATCGATTGTCTTGGGTCATTTGCAAAGTGGTATTCGTTAACTTATGTAATTAACATAGAATTAACTTCATTAATTCTATGAAGGGATTTTTTAAACCTCTCGTGCGATTATTGCATACGTCGCATTGAGTAGTGTTTATTAATTTATTAACGTTTGTGATTTTTACTTTCTCGCATATGTGCACAAGAGAAAGCATTGTATTCGTCAAGAAATTTGACCGCGAGATTTTCTTGAATCTTCACATTTCAGATCTCCTTCAGTTCGAAAAACACATTTTTGAAATTATGTCTGTCTGTAAATACAATTGGATGAAAAATTACTTCGTCTGTTTCAGATATTTTTAAAATAAATTGGTTTTCGTATTCATATTTTTGGATCTACCTTCCAGTTTTCCGTTATCAGAAACGTTGCAGGCCTTAGCAATATGTCACAGAACATTATCTCCCCACAAAATCTTTCTGAAAATCTCCAACTCATTGGAATACATTCCCCCAACACGATCGCCCACTTCTCATCGTATGATAACATTAGTCAATAAAAGAGCAATGAAGATAAAGTACAAACTATCAAACTGATTGATCGGAATTATTTGCCTCATTATATCAGACTACATTAGTCCCATCAGTCCAAGTAAATCGAGCAAAGTTCGAACTCCACCTAATTAGCCAAATGGATTCTCCCCTATGATCCCGTTCCCTTCTGAGACGAGAGCGTTTCGAGTTACTTCAAAGGCACGGTTTAACACCTTAAATATGCACCGTACTTAAGAATGCATTTCGGTTCCACCATCACCATTTATTTGCGTAATTATCTCTTGTTTCCTTAGCGGGCTTTTGCGGGATCGTCCTTGCTTAAAGATTATACGATCAGCTGCATTAGGCGATGTGAATTAAATCCTGTGACGTATGTATGCTCCATATAATTTTCGAGTTTGATATGTCTGCGTGCAAAATTCATTCCAGGTATTGTTAAATGAAGTTTCAAAATTAAGTTTATAATCGGGGACTACATGCAAATGCAAAGATTTCTCTGTCAATTGACCATACGGTAATGGTAATAAACCGATCAATATATAACCTATATTATACATATCAAAAATATGAATAAACATTCGGCTATCCAACCTCATATTATTTTAAATTTATTCATTTTATAGGGTAATTACCTCGGGACTGTTTTCTCCTCTCCTTTCTCATATATTTCAACAAAATATCGCGTTTTGTGTTAAGCTTCGTTGTACAGTGAGCAGAATCGAGTATGAATTTTGAACCTCTTCCCGTTAACCGATTGAGTCAAAAGTTTGATACATATGTTTAATTTTGATGTCAAGATTATATAATAAAAATCATTTATCTAGCTAGCTGAGTTTTTCATTCAGTTGTTCAGATACACATGAATGGGCAGACCAACAGACTGCCGACTTTTGGTTGAATTTGGCCCACAATTTGATATAGGTCTGCTAATTTTTGTCAGTCCTTCGGTCATACGACCAAGGACTGTCACTTCACAAAACCTAGCTGCGGATTTTGCGCTCGGCACCACCTCAAAGCAGTCTGCGATAGTGAATACCTCACGTGTATTAACTGTTTTACTCACAATTTGAACTTTGGAACCAATTTATCCATTAATCACTCTTCCAAGGATAAACATTGCTTTTGCTATTTTAATGAAATAACAATTTATAAACAGTCTACGTTTAGCAACTTCATTAATTCTAATGAACTTCTACAAAAATGTGAAATTATTATTTTACTTTTCTATTATTCTAAGTTGATATTATTTTGCCCAAACATTGTTCTATTATTACTGATTCAATATAAAATACAATTTTTCACTGTAAAATATGATAAAAGTCGTAAATCAATATGTTGTAAACAAACATGTAAACAAATTGTTCTACTCCATATTTTTTTGTAGAATCGTTAAAGATTCTCTACGCACACCCATCCAAACTGCAAAGCGGAAATTTTTATCTCTGGAGGCAGGTCTGTGTCGTAGTGTAAAGTAAACTTATCGTGTTCACAAAGAGACAGACATAAATTTAAATTTGACTTGAGCGGACTCAGGAAAGTCAGAAATGCGAAGAATTATAAAAATCTCGAGGTTTTATTTTTTGAAGATTACAAGAATTACATTAGACTGAAGATTCGTATACGAAAAAGTAAAAATGTTACGAATTTTGGCAACATAAGAAGCATTTCTGTCCAAATGATACTTAAAAGTAGATATACTAATAAATACTTTTCTTTAGAAAGCCTGTTTGAATATGCTTATGATTTGATAATTGAACAAGGAAACACCTAAAGTATTTAAATCTTTTGATGATATTTATTATAAGGGTTTATTTTGAGTATATTAATTTAATCTAAAAATGTTTTCGCCTAACATGTTAACTCTGAGTGCTGCTGCTGAGTTTGGGTAAACGATTTTAACAGAAAGTAATTTTGAATATTTCTAGATATTTTTTGTAAATTCTCTTTCATTGCTTTTTTTAAATTAGAAGAAAAGTTATAAATCTTGATTAAGGCATGACGTTTAACATAAAAAGCTTCTAGAATCCTATTATTTTCGTTCCAAAGTCACGTAAACCACATGAATATGTTGTTTGGTTATCCATTCTTAGAGAGAATTCTCGCTAAGAATGAATTAAAAGATCTTATTATAATCCTTAATTTTCATAAATAATCTGAATACTTCAACCAAGAATAATAAATCTTTAAAAAATCCGCTTAGTTCTCCTCTGGACTTTCTAGTATTCTGATGTACATAAGAATACTTGTTATCGAATGTGATCGAAAAAGGTTTTGGCTCTGTATTATGCAATCAAACTTTCTCTTAATGGCATCAATAAAAATGCTCTAAAAAATTCTAAATTGTCTTTTTCTCTGATGTTTTGTTGCAATTTTTATTATTATCACTAATTATTTATTAATTTTGACTTTTTCGAAGCGATAAAAGCGATTGTTTTCTATTAGCTGAACGCTTTTTATGCTATTTTGAAATTCAAAATATTTTCTTTTCAATAGAACCAGTTTGAGCGTTGTGATTTTTTTACTCTCGACTTCTTCTATTTCTACAAAATGTATTTTTAGTACTATACTATAACTTGCACACAAATAAAGACTTTTAATATTGTCATTCTAAGTTTGTGGCACCTAGCGGGAAAATGAATGCAATAATTGAAAATGTATTTAAAATTTTCTTCAACGTGAATGGCAATGCACTGATAGGTATAAATAATATTTTGATTCACTTGAATTTCAATGGTCGGGTAAAAAATTTTTTTATATATAAATGTGCCCCATTTTTGTATATTCCCCTTTACAATGAAGTTCGCTATACAGTGAAGAAAATCGAAAAAGTAGCTAGCAGAATTAGCACCTCAAATATCATCCACCGCAAACTTGTTATATTTTTCCCCACGGCAATGTTGCTTTTCGGCTAGCAACATTTCTGTACGGAAAAGCTACTTTTCAGTCCAAGCTTTAGCTTTTGAAATATAAGGGAGTTGAAATTTTAAAATTTTATGTGCTGAAAATGTAAAGATACACACTGAAGTACGATAAGCCTTAGAAGAATTTTTTATTCACAATTCTTCACAATTTATTTTTCCTGAATCAGAAAATGGCAGAAGGTTAAAACAGGAGACTGTAATTTTCGTCATGCACTGTCATTCATATGAACAGTGCAAGTGGTCACTAAATGCCCATGTGATAACTTTAAGTGCCAATTAAATTTTGGAATCTATTGCGCATCTTGCCTCAAGAAAAATGATGTGGTGTGCTAACGCAACACAGTTCGATGTCCTCATGAGACTGTAATAAAGTCACGTCAATTCCTTCAGTTGGGCAGTTGTTATTTTACACTTCTTTACGGCAATCTATGAGATTGCGGTGATAACACAACACTGTAAGACGCCACATTTTTTAAGATCCACTTTTTAGCATTATATTATAATTGATTTTGATATTCTCTTGAAAGTCTTTTATTTCTTATAAGTTTTTTAAATAATTAAATAAATAAACTTGTTACTTAATCTGTAATTAAATCAGTAACGTATTTAACTCTTTAATCCCGAGGGGACATTTTCCTCCCAGTTCCTTTAAAACCGGGGGGTCTGGAGAGGATGCCACATTGAAGTGGACTCTTCCATTCTGTGTGGTCTTTACCCCACCATCACACTCCCAGCTATTCAAGGTAATAAATGTGTCAGCGTGCTACTTTGATTCATCTCTTCGCGGTTTTTCCGCCTGGGTCGAACCCAGGTGGCCCTGACTGAAACGGGCTGTAAAAAAGTCCCCAACAAGGATAATTGCCCCACCACCACCACTTTTATCAATGAAGCCATTTATCTACCCGTTCACCCCTCAAAAGAAGACCAGCGCCTCAAACCGGCTATCTTAGGCGTTAAGGCGAAACCTGTAGACAGCCCGGAACGGCCTGGCTCGGTATAAGAGGGTTAAAGTATGTATGTACTGCAATTTTGCAAATGCCGCACAAACTAAATCAAAAGATCCAAAACTAGAAAGTGAACTTAATGTAATATGTATTTTTTTACATTACACGAATTTTTTGTTGTTCAGCTATTGGAAAGAAAGTTAAGGCACTTTATATTACAACCAGAAAAATAATGTTTGTATCCATACTTACATAAAATATATCACAATGACGTACCATCAATGTTGGCGATTTCCAATCAAACGCTATCTAGATAGTATTGTTATCTAACATTATCTCACCGTTTATGTTTATTGTATTCGTTGAATTTACAGAAAACCTGATGATTACAGGTTGATATATAACAGTTATCGTTAGAGCTTAAGTTTCTTTAATAATTTAAAGTCTCCTGCTCCTTACTCACCAATAGGTATATGACTGTCCATAACTTATCTGTGTAAAAATTCCCAATGGACAAATTTACTTTATCCAATATCCAAATCACTACGAAACAACTACACAAACCTTATTCGATAATGTTCCTGGCCCAAAGTGTTTCTCATCGTCCTCATTTTCGTACATCACGTGGCTTATTTTTCCACACCAGAGATTGGTTGAGGCGCGCGAACTCATTTCCGGGCGGATCAAACCTCTTAATTTAGACTCAACCCTATCGCTTTTCTGGAAATTGAACGTTTAAAACCAAGCGAACGCGTGCAGGTAATCGCTGATAAGACTCTCCAAATAAGTAGGTAATTGCAGCTTTTCTAGAAAACTGTTCGGGAATATATTTTTCAGGATAGGAAGGGGGTCTAATTGCAGTCGGCAGGGATCGTTTTATCCCGATGTCCTTAATGGGGTTTTAAATGGAACGGCAGAGCCGCATAAAAAACTCATTCGAGCCCACCTCATGCATTCATGGTTTATGGATGAGGTTGCCAAACACCGTTGTTGCCTCTGGCTGTTTCTCGCCAAGCCTCATCGCCAAATTTGGGAGGTAATAATTCAGACGGAATCGTCTTCGTGCCTAATGTGCCGATGTAATCGCCACCATAAAACCAGTAATTAAAAATTTGCCGCTACTTATTTAGATAATAATTTATTAACTTTTAGCTAGATACAGAGTGAGGCTGTTATGGATTGGTTGGATAGTTTAGAAATAATAGTTGCTTTTTTTCTGATGTAGATGTTAATTGAAGAGTAAATACTGATTTGGAATACAAATTGCGTTACAGCTTGCGGTGTTTGTCATTTCTGACGTGATAAATTAACCATTGAATGAGTCTTGCTTTCCTTTATTTTGTAGTAACGAAGGCACTTTATTGTCAGAAACTTCATTTATTACAGTTCCTTATTATGAAAACAGAGACTACGAAACTCCTGCTCAGAATTCTACACTCACAACATTTATGTTTTTGAATAGTTGATGCACTTTCTTGAAAATAAACTTTTCAACTTCTATGTTCCAATTGTATCATACGTTTTGATTGATTATTTATGGAATATTTTTGCGAAATTTAAAAGAAATATTTGGCAATTTATAAACAAAAAAATGATGGGAGAACAGTCAGTTGATTAAGTGCAAAAAACTCATAAATGTTAGTTTGAAGTTATATTTTGTGCAATACTTCAACTTGTATTGCAAAAGAATACTTTTATGGATTTAAGTTTCTGGCTGAATGGTAATTCTATTCTGGACCGTTCTTGAAAACAACCAGCATAACTAAAAATTATCACTATTAATTTAACACCCCTTTTGAAAGCTACTCTAGTTCTATTTTAGGATGGACCTCATAATTTTGAACTTAAATCAGATGACGAAGATCACACATAAGCCGACATCACCCTCCAAAGTTTCACGCCACAATAGCGAAGGGCCTTTGATCCCAATGCCACACATGGCTTGTGTGCACGGTGGATCGAGTCTCGAACTCGCTATCTTCTTATCCCGAAGCCGGAACTCTGTTACCAGGACACCACGGCCCAAAAATAATGAAACAAATCTAAAATTTTATATTAACAGTTTAGATTAATTTAGTCGCCTTACTTCCTTATGCAAAATGTGAACGAATCTTAAATAACATTTAAAATAGAAAAAAATATGAATTTATCAGGTTCTTCTTTAATTGAAATTTTAAGCTTGCATCTTCTGTCTAAGTAATGTTTTGCAAATGCTACAGAACAATTAAAATCATGTTCAGCCATTATTTCAATAACAGTTTACTTACAAATAATCCAGTATAATTTGGGACAATGTTCTTATTTCTAAGGGAATGAATGTCAAATAGTATCAACCAACTTCTTTCTGTTATACAACAGATTAAGAATGGAGCAATAATTATTTTTAGAAAAATTCATATTAAATTTTATTTTTAGTGTTTTACTGAAACGACTCTATCTCAGAATGTGTGTTTTAGTAATTTTTTCCAATGCATTCTCATCTTCTGGTTATAATTTCAAATCTATGAAGTTGGTGCCAAGTCAGTCCCATATCATACACATCCAGGCCCATTGTTTGATTTTCAACAGCTGCATGGGATTAAACTAATCTAATAAATAAAATCTTTTGATTTCAGCAATCTTTCTAAGAACTCTTGAACATCGAACATTTATTTTGAGAATTTTTCACATATTTTATATACTTATATTGATAAAGTGCTACAAAATAAATTACCTCTTTTTTTTGTATCGAGGGTTTTCTTCTTACTGATGACAATGCTTTTTTTCGCTTTAAGAGAAAAATTGTTATCGAAACAAAATATATAATCCCATAGTGTCAAACATATTTAGCCTGGTCCAAAGCTAAAATATGAAAAAATATGTAAGAGACGTTTTAATACGTGGAACATCTTTAAGTGTCACAATACTGTTAAAAGAATTATAAATGAAAAGATCATGGAAGCATTTAGCTAATTTTTTTAAAGAACGAGAATGCCAGAATGAAAATTCAGAGTAAATGTCGAAAAATTCGATTGTAAAATCCACTTAACACTTAAAAAAAACCTACAATCTATAATCCCATTTCCCATGGAATTTCGAGAATACACCTTTATTAAGCAGGTTCTTTTCTAGTCACACCACACCTGAATTTTGCATCGCTGTTTGGCGATACCTCGCCAAAACGGACCCTAAGATCTATTTTCACTCGCCATCTGTCACACTTCGCTCAAGGCCTAACGACGCCATTTTTCTGTCACCGCTTCTGATTTCAGCGCCGAAAAAATAAAGTAGCCTCAACGCATGGAAATTTTGGAAAAAAAATTTCTTGCTCGTCACATAGAATGGACGTGACATATTTAATTTATGAAGCAGCGTCCCTTTTCGAGAAAAAAAATCGCTCCTTTTTATATGAGAAAAAGACGAATTCACCAGGTGTTTGTTGATTGCGACTGATTTTTTCAGGTTGTTGTAGTCGTATTGTGTGACTAATTAAATTAATAAATTTCCAATAATCACAATTAAAGCGCTGGTTCTTATTAGAAATGAACGCTTTTATTCACTTATAATGCATCAGAATATTTATTAAATTAATAGTTCAAGACTTACGCCCCATTTTCACAAGTGAAATATTTTGGACTGGACCTTGTAATTTTGAACTGTTGTCAGATGACACTGACGAATCCCCTTTTCAAACTTCCACACCATACCATCCTCAGGACATTTAGCGCACGATGGCAGATTTAACGTGCATCAAGCCCACATGCACAGTGGATCTGTAACGGAATAGGATTTCAAACCTGGAAGTTTACGGTCCCTAAGCCGCACCACTATACCACCATGCCACCCCGCCGCAATTTTTGTAATGTAAATAGAATGACTCAATAATACTTTGAGCATGCATCTAGCATTTTCAATTAATAGAAACTAGTAATAAACTTAAAAATAATGTTCTATATATATGATATTTTCGATAAAATTTTCTTTAAGAACAATCTTCTAATAATTTATTTGATGGATTTACAGATAACCTCAGATATCGTGTTTAGGTACCGCTTATCAAAGAATGAAGTTAGGATTAACTGTAGATATTATTATAAGGAACTGAAAGATCCGTGCAGCATTTATCTTTGCAAAAATATTTCTATTTAGTAAGAAAGAGGCATTCAGCATAAATTTATGATATTCCGTTACAGATTTACGTTATTTTGTTGTTAATGCACGAGAAAATATTGTAGCGTGTGAGTCGTTAAATGAATTTTTTCCAAAAAGTTATGTCTTCAGAAACTCTGTCTTATCTAATTTTTTTAAATAATCTTATTTATTAATTGGTTGATTTCTCAGATTAAATTTTTGATTTTGAAACTCCAAGAAATTTACAGAGAACAAACCAGGTCTTTCTGAATCGTCTTCAAATGACCTGAGCTGGAACCACTCTCCCTTCTTCCACACCATTGCGCACAATTGGACTAACTGTAAAATAGTTTCGCATATATTATAAATCTTAGATGATATCACGACTCCAGCAGCCGACTCTTCATCCATGATTCCAATGTTTAACTATAGCGGTTTCCGGAATAGTTTTAAAAATATGCTTAAAGATTGCATTCAAGACTTTTGGTTACTAAAATTTAAAAAAATGAAAACATGCAGAGTAGAACTAATAAAACTCCTACAAATTACTTTTTCAAAAATATTTATTCTTTAAAATTTGGCACTATCAAAATCATCAACATAATTTATGCATTTAAGGGGCTTCCATTAATCGCATCAATAATCCATTTAACATTGAAAAAATATGATGTTCATTATGTGTCGTATACTTTAATTGTGTATTATATTAGCAGTTTTTCTGTAAGTATTCTTTTACTAAAATTAGCGTTTGTCGGAAAAATTGATTTTTTTATTGCATTCAAAATGAGCTATGCTTCTCTACTTATTAGAAATACTTGTAATTCTAGTTCTAGTTTTATTATAATTTATTTTCTAATGGATAAATAAATCATAACCAAAAATTGCAAAACATCGAAAAAAGTAACACAGGGTATTAACAACCTCAAAAAGTGCAAAACAAAGGAAAAAAGAAAGAGTTTCAGACTAAAACACCTAAAAGAAAAAGGCAAAAAGTCTAACAATAACCTCTAAAAAGATACAAAATAAGAGGAAAAGAAAGCTAACCAGACTAAAGACAATTATAACGAAAGAGAAAAGGAAAGGAAACAGATTACCAACAATTATTAAAAAAACAAAAAGAACACAAAGCAAAACAAGAAAAAAATAAAGCTTAAAGAGAAGGAAAAAAAGAAAGTAATACAAACTAAGAATTAGTTCGATAATAAAAGATAAATTCGAAATCTTCCAAGCCGAAAGCACTAAGTGTTAATTACAAAAAAGCAAATGTTATGTGCTAATAAAAATGCGTGACGTTACACAATACAATTAAAACAGAATAAGAAAAAGACAAAATTTTCTAAACAAAATTCAGTAAATATTAAAAATAAATAAAAAAAAACTTAAATAAAAATAGATTTTCTTCTTAGATAATGAATATAAATCTATGTCAATACATAAAAGTAATAAAGCACAGTTTACTTCAGAACAGTAAAAAAATTAAAAAATACTAATTGAGAATTTTCTGAACAAAATGCAGTAAGCAGTCAGAAATTCTCAAAAGGCGTTATTGTAATTTTATATAATTGCAACATAAAACAGCATGAAAATAACGATACAAAATGATGATGTAAAATTTCAAACAAATCAAAACAAGATTGAAAAATAATCCAAACAACCAAAACAGCGCTCAACTTGTTTAAAAAAACTATAATGATCATATTAGTATTATCTATAATGGTACAGAAAATAAACATCAAAAACATTAAAGTTCTGCAGAAATAAACGAAAAGACTGCCACGATCCAAGAGAGAGAGAGAGAGAAATATATGTAATTGTATTTTGAAAAACTAGAGCAATAAAGCACTCATCGTAGTGAATGCCTTATTGCTCTAGCTAGTGAACAGAAGAACAAATGTGTTTGGCGAAGCACATCCATGCCTGGCTCTAGCGTCGATAAACCTTACTAATCAGCCAATCAAGAACAATACCTGTCTGTGATCCATCACAAAAGAAGGCCGAAAAAACATGATATTAAAACTGTAAAAATAGTATGTTTTTTAAGAGAATAAAAGTTATAAATTTATGGGCAACATTTAAGAATCCAAAAAGATTTACTGTCTTTAAACTTCTGACTCCTTATCACGCGATTTCCGCTGGTAAGAAGTAATGCGATTTTCTCAAGCTAATGTGTTTACTTAGTACTATTTTAGAATTGAATCATATTATACTTATAAAGTTTTACATATAAATAACAGTTCGCTTGGTTCAATGGTATTTGAACATGTCTGCAAACTTTGCATCTAAATAGTGATTTTTAAAAAATCGGCATCCAGAGGGAAGGTGGCCTCTGCATATTAGCATAGAAACCGACAATCATTCGACATTCCACCCATGTCAATGTTGCTTTTCTGCACCATTACTCATGTGACGGAAAAAGCAAGAAACAACTTCCCGTGCTTCATGAAAACGAAGTTGCAAATAAAAATTTAACTTTTGGAATTGAATTAATTGTGTCACTTTTTGTTTTCTTATTGGGTTCTATAAATTTCTAAATAAAAATTTCTAATTATTTACTCGATAAATATGTATTTTCTTTGCCCACAGAGATTACTTTATTATAAGATATCACTTAAAATTTAAGTGTTTCTTCATAGAAAATACTGGAATATGTTGATGTAGGTTGTCTATGATGTTGATTTCCAATTTAAAATAAAGAATTCGTAAATATATTAGGAAGCTTCGTGTATATTTTTTTCTGTCCTTAGAAATTAAATTTTAAAATTACTAATTTTTATAATCACTGTTTGCTCATTCAGTTGAAGATAAAGCAAATTGTGTTCTTTGGTTGGCTGAACTGAAATTTAACTCTGCCATTCAACTAATGTTTCAAAGTCGATAAAAGAATAAAACACAATATAAGAATTCCATATTTAAGTGCCTGGAAAAATTTAAAGAAAACTAAGGAACATAATTTACTCTCTCTTCTAGGAAATTCGGACCTTTTTAACTCCTTTGTTTATTGTTATTATTTTGTCGAAGATGAAAAATTAATGAAACATACTGTAAAGCTTTATGGATATTTTTTTACTAACCTTATTAAGTATCCGTAGAATTTTAATAACCGCACCACTTGAGGAATTATTTCTATTTTTAATATTATATCATTTTTTCACTACATATTTACAGAAGAATTTGAATAAATATGGAAACAACAGCACTAATATGCTCATCATTATTCCTTCAGTAATAGTTTTAGTAGTCTTTCCTTTCATCAATTCTTCACTTGAAATTACAGTTTCACAAAAATTCAACTTTTAAAAATATATATAGAATTAGTCTCATAGTTTGTTATTAGTTAATGAGTATTTGAAACATTCAACGAATTCTTTGAGTACTAAATTCCTAAAAGTTCCTGGCTTAAAACCTTCAACAATTATCAGATTAAGAAAATGTTGCATTATCATTTGATTCCTTTATGTCATCAGTTTCCTTTATAATTATTTCATTATTAACAATGGAACAATGCTATGTCACACTACCCTGTTCATATCAGTTGTTCCCAAAAGCATAATTATCTCATTACCATGGAGTCTAGTTTTTATTGCACAAATGTTAATTACTAGCATGGCATGGCATTTAAACGACATCTTTTCTTTGCTTTTGGGACAGGAAAGCTCCACACTGTGTGTTCCCTCTTGGCGAATTTCCCAACTTTTATTGAACCCACGCGTCTTTGTTTCCGTTGGTTGGCTGCCAAGAGAAACAGATAACATCTTGGTCCATTGCGCCAAATTTGGCACAATTGCGAATAAATGATGTAAAAGCTTCCTAACTACTGAATGATGATAACATTTCCCCTTTAATAATCACTGGGAGATTGAGACATAACTTTCCATCACACACCAGCGTCAGATTGGGCAATCGGCATTGCCAGCACCTTTTGTATTTGCAGTGTCACTTTTTCTCTCGCGTCGAATGGCATCGATTTTGTGATTAAAAGAACATTAGGGAGAATTTGAATTTGAATCTTTTGTTCTTTCTGAAGTGCTTTAATTTCCTTCTCTACGACTTCATTTTGGCCCTGGACAATACTTTTGATATTGAGGATCCCAAATCTAGGTCATTATACAAAATTCTGGAGACTTTTTTTGGTTGAGTTTTGTAATTTTAGAATACTAAGAAGAAAGCTCATTATCGTTTGCCCTTTATTTCCAACGTTCTGTGTCAAAGAACTTTGAAATAATGGTGATAATTCTGAATTTTAAGAATGGTGCTTTTAAGTGAGGAAAGGAAACTTCTATTGAAATTCTTATCTAACTTAGTAAGCCGTAAATACAATTTCCAATAATGAAATAATCCATAAATTTTATTCTAAAGGCATGGAAATTAATTTTGAAGTGAAATGTAAATAATTTTGCACTAAAAATGTTCCCAGATAATTTTTTTGACAAATTAGTTGAGCAAAAGGAATGATTTATTACGCTAGTTATTTAACCAAACATGAGAATGACGATAAGCAGTGAAATCTACAAAGCTGATATTTTTGACAAATGTCCGATGTGGCTGTCCTTTGTTACGCTGAAATTGTCTCATCGGTAAATCAGCTCTTGCCAAATGTTTGTGAGCATGTTCATGTCAATCAAACCAAATGCAGCAGAAGCAGTGTCCCTTTACGGACACTTCCCTGGTATTCTCGACCGAAATTCCGTAGCCCTTACACAGCAGGCTGAGTTTCATGAAACCACGGTCGTCGTATCTCTTTTTCGGCTCTGTTGTTCGCCTTCAGCGTTACAAGAACGAAGAAAGTGTGATGAACAGCCGGGAACTATATCTTACTCGCATGTGGAATTGAAATACCTAGGCTTATATTTCAGCAAACATGGTACAATGCAACTAATATGCCATTGAATTTGGTCTTGTGCAATTAATATTTCGTACATTATTCGATTGTGTAGCTGTGCAATAATTTGTCACCACTCTGCATTTTTCGTACTGTTTCTAATTGTATTCTTTATGGAATTTATCTTTTTCCAACCGAGAACGAAATTGCACTACAGAAGTGATCCTGTGTTTCTTCGTGGATTTAGCATCTATAATCTATATATATGTTTATCATCGGTTTACAAATGCAATCCATATAAAACTCACTTAGAATATCTACGTATCGTTCCATATTTTGAAAGATATGGCTTTCTGTCATGGTCAACCCTTAAAATACCTCATTGGGATTGTTCTTATTGCCCCACAAAGAGCTATTTGATGTATTCAAATAGAAATTGCTTATAGCAATAATCGGAATCTCAGATAAGGGTATAAGAGGAAATGTACACACTCTGCGTTGCTCTTTCTTCAAATTAAAAATTATTAAACAAGCAGAAGGTATTAAATTAGATAAATATCGATTTAAACTCCATATATAAATACTGTACAAATGCCGTCTTACTCCCTATACTTTCTATTTCAGCTATACTTATTATCATTATGTTAAAACAGAACAAAAATACACTATAAAGTTTTTGTACAATGTGTTTATACTTTATGCTCTTTATCCATTCGAATTTTTCTTCTGTTTTCTCTTCAGTGTGTATAAATACAACTGTTTTAATTAATATGTAGTTATAGTGAAAAGAATAAAAGGAAAATTTATTTGCTATTTTCCAAAATAAACTGTAAATTAAAATTTATAATAAATTATATAGTTCAGTTTAGTTATGGTTATATTAATATCTCATTTTGAAGCGACACGAGGGGTATTTGGGAACGGATTTCGTCATTTTGATTCATCGTTAGATGAGTGAGATGACACCTGAACAGGCACTCTCCCCCTCAAAATTCCACGCCACACCAGTGGTAGAATATTTGGCTCTCAACGACCTCTCATCATGCTCTCATACACGACAGAGTTTAGATGGAATCGGATTTCGAACCTGGAACCTTCCAGTCCCGAGGTGATTCACTTCTTTACTTCTACCTTTCAGCTGAAGCTTTCAGATTCTATCTTTCAGCTGAAAGAAGCACTTACACTTTTTATATCTTTCATTTTACTGGCAACTCAAAGAAAAAAGAAACCAAATTACAACTTATTCAGACAGCCGATGCATGTTAAATACTCTAAAACCAAATCACGGTAATTTATTACAATTTTGCAGATACAATTTTACTATGTTTACCCATTAATATATTACTCTTGCAAAATAATTTATCACGTCTGGTTTTCTAACATTTGCGAATGTCTGAGCGAAGAACTTAATGTAATGTCAGTCATAACCTTAAAGGTCTTCCCTCTAACCAATGCACACGTTCCTTTACCATGAAATGTTGACTGTCTGAGGTGCAAGGAATTGATTCACAGGAGCTTTGATGAAATTCCATTTTAGCATGTAATGGATACTGAAGCCTTGCATCCACTCATGCATCATATTAGCGATGTCCTAACAAAACACCATTGGCTCGAATGCTGCCTGTTACTTGCTCGGAGCTCTCAGCTCACAGCGTCCTCTGAGAGTTGGTGAGCAAGCAGTCGGCATTACAGGCGGATTGATTGCTGCTAGTTGATGCAGAAATCACTTATTTCATTCATTTCTGGGAGTTTCGTGGATGTTTCGAATTATGGGTTTGTAATGTTAATCGCTTAGGTGAAGTAGGATTGCTTTTGATGTTCGAAAGGTGTGGTTGTTCTGATAAAGATGCTTTTAAAAATTCTTATGAATGTTTTATGAAATTAAATACGTATAATAACTATGAAATTAATAGTTCAAATGCTAATGTGAGAAATTTTGATTTTACTCCGAATAAATTTGATTCATTAGACTATCCTCTTCACATGCGATGGCATATCTGACTTGTGCATCAAGTTATAGAATTTTTGTTGTTTAAATCTGTATTTAAGTGAAAGTAGCAATTAATTTAAAATATGAAACTCACTTGAACACCTTTAAGTATCTCAGGCGTAAATTTACTTTCTTATATAAATAAAAATCATGCTAAATGCCCCAGGATGTGTAATATAATTAGGACGTCAAATACTTCCTTTACAGAAGTACTGATCATGGAAGTCCTATTCCGTGACCTTCTCATTCTTCGGATATAACATATTTGAATGTTTCCGCGTGGTGTTGTATGAAAAATTTCCTTCTACAAATGCCTTGTACTAATTCATAGGAAATGAACCAGCATATCACGGCAGCTACTCAGGTAGCACAATATGCTGTGCGATATTATACAATATAATAAGGTACTGCACAATATTATACGGTAATATTATATGATTTTTCAAATATTGTACGGTATCATACAATATGGTACTACGCATGAGTGTTATTGGGATAATTTCATAATTCCATAGATGTGAATTCGAGTATCCTTTGAACATACCTCGAGCAATCAAAGGATCTCGCATCGAAATTTATTAATTCGCTCACAGACATTTTATATCGTCCCTTTTATATTCTTTACATAATTTTAAGATGCGTCTAATGTTATCTGGCACAATGTAAGTCTTGAAGTGTGTTAATTATTATTTTTTAAATCTTTTTGTAGATGTTGTCGGAAACAAGGGATGCAGCCGTAACACGTGCGGCCGGTGGCGCGAGTGCGAAACGAACTCTCTGGATGAGGCTATCTGCACGTGCCACAAGTACTGCAAGAAAAGGAAGAAGCCTGTGTGCGGTACTGACGGACGTTACTACGCCAACCACTGTGAGCTCCATCGGCAAGCCTGCCTGACGGACACGACCATCGCCATTGATCACAAAAGACTGTGCCTCAAAAAAAGAAGTAAGACAGTTTATTTTTCAACTAAAGTGATCTCCTTGACTTAACTTACATATTTGTGTGAACACCAATACATGCACTTTATCTTAACCTGAGTAGTAAAAAAAGAGACCTTGTGGAAACATGGGAATTTCATATGAAGAGCAGTTTATGTTCGGCTACAGTTGCCACTGATTAGATTCAGGAGTGAGTGTCAAAAGGGTTCGAGTAATTTTAGAGTTGCAGTAAAACACTTCAAACAAAAGATTTCAATTTAGAGTGGCTCAAATTAGGATGGTTTGAGGAGAAAGGACCATTTTGTTGTCAAATTGAAGTATACTTGTTTTCTTTTAGTGTGGATGAAGAATGTTTGGCAGCAGATAATAGGGCTTAGGTTACTCTTGGCTTGGTTTGAAAAGCTCCTTTACAGCTTCTGGATATAATATCCAATTTTATCAATTTTTCAGGTCGTTATATATGACGTTATTTCTGCGTACCATGGTGTATTCGTAATGATACAAAGAATTTTGCTCTGTGGAATTAAACTGTTACCACGTTCCCAGATTTGGGTTGCGTATGTTAAAACAGAGACGCAGTATTTACTGGTGTAGCAGGACTTTGTTTAGTTCTGATAACGAGAAGTGAGGTTGTTCTACGCACAACATTAAGACTGTGTTGTCAAGTAACACAGTTTTCACACAGCACAACTTCAGACTGGCATACTTCATTCAACGCATTTTTTTTCCGTCAAACTGTTTTGACAGAATTAAACAAGTCAGTTTTTCTTAGCACATTTTTTAATATAGCACGATACGAATTAGACATGTTTTAGGAGAGTTGGATGTGTAATTGTTGGCCATATTCTGCATTTTCCTCCTAAAATATTGATTTCGTAGATTGTTGCATTAATTTACTCAGTGTATCAATAAAACTTTTTAAGCTCTGAAATAGCAGCTGAGTATTAAGAGCCGTGATTTCCTATACTAGGTAACTCCGACGTGATAATAGATTATCCGCGAGTAGAAAGCTTTTGGATGACATTGGTACATTCTAAATCAATGAAAACTGAAAGGTCCTTAGATTACAAGTTTGGAAAATGGTATGAACGGGACCTCATCACGAGCTTTTCCTCACTACTTCGTATAGCTTCAAAATTGAGTGTTACGTTAAGAAGTTAGATTATATACCGAAAAGTTTGTTTCTCCCTGCGAAAAAGGCCAGAATCGCCTGGACTGTTGTTAGACACATATGAAAGGTAAATACGAAGACAGCATGTCCAAACTAAAATACTTATTTTGCTATTAATACTCGCAATTAAGTAGCAGGGATAGAGAAGTGTGTACTTTCAAATTTTTTTTTTGTTTTGTCCCTCCCCCCCTCTTCTTCCAGTTACTTTCAGAATTTTAAATAACTAATATCCTAATATCTTTTTTGTCTTACTTATATGTATCTAACTGTTTTAAGGGTGACATTTAAATTTTGTTATAAATTAATGCATCCTTTCTTATTTTGATGTTAGTTATTAGATTTCCGAATTTTTCCAAGTCTTCCTTCTCTTTCTGTTGTTTGTCTCCAAAGAGGTCGCGTCTCAAGGTTAAGAAATCGCTGATTTAGTTCATTAGTTTCGTCTCCATAATTTGTCTAGGGCCACTGTATCCTCCCTGTTGCTGTCCCTGGTCGCGGCTTCGGGATAACAGGGTACTAGGCTCGAAACCCGATCTCGCCTTAGATTGCCGGATATGAACGCCTAAGGAAAGCTAAATCTGAAGTCGAGAACCAAAGTTCTCCTGCTGGTGTGGCTTGGTAACTTTATGAAAAGGTTTTCGGCTCAGGAGTTGTCCTCGTCTTCTAACCACGGTTCAAAATTACGAGACCTTCCACAAAAATATCCTTGTGATGCTTCTAAGTAACTAATCTAACTAATCGATCTAACTAAACTAATCCGTAATTCATATAATGGCTAAAATGCTTTGTTTTATTGAGTATATGTTAACCATTCTCTAACAAATCAAAAATCAAACTTTATGTGAAGAAAATAGTGCTTCTATTTTTAATGATGATGTTTATCTAGAGATAAAATCAATTAAGAAGTATTTATATCTTGTACGTCACATGACTCTTACATTGTACCACGGCCAGCTATACCATCTAGTTGATTTCTTCTCATCCTTAGACATTTTTCGCCGACGATTCTACATGTTTAAGAAATATGTAGGTATGAAAATAAATGCGGTTTACTATGATAGATTATTATTTTCGCTTCAACGCACTAATTACTTTTAGCATCGTTCAACAAAAATTCTGCTTCACTTCTTCTACTTCGTATAAGAAGCGAAAGTCATGCATTTATAATGAAGACGAGCATTTTCCCTATAAATCCTGTATTCATCCCATAATGAAAGTCGAAATACGGTACTGAACTTTCATCTGAAATAAATTCATTAAAATGTTAAATATGATTTCTAGTTTTCAAATTTAAAACGAATCTCTGAGTTTTTAATAAAGTTTGATAAAAAATATGGTGTTTTTATTCACAAGCTTTTAAATAAAAATTTACTCACCGATTATGTTTACGAATTGAAATTATTTTTGAAATTGATTGCTAATTCCTAATTTTTTCATTAATATGTTAATATTATATTAAAATGCAGTCTAACTGCAAATTGTATCATCTAATTCTTTTGCAATATTTTTGAACAACTACAAAGAAAAGTGAACTGCTTGAAATATATTGAATGAAGTGTATGGGGTATTTTTATTCTATTTACTTCATTGAAGTTGATTAGAATTTATATTTCTCGGTTTTATTATAATAAACTCTCCGTTTAATTGAGAATTACTAAAGAAATAAAACTGACCATGAAAGTTTGTATTTTTATAAATGCTTCGATATTGGAACATTAAAAACATTGACAATGTAAAACCAAATATTTGTTTGATAGGTGCTTAAAGAAATATCTTCTTGTTTGTTTCTCATTATTTATGTGATGGGCTCAAGCTCAAAGATTATTTTTTGTGCACATTGAATCACTTAAAATATTTTATGTTATTTTCACATCATATAAACATCTTTTGAATGATATCCGAAAGAATTAAAATATTTTCGATCAAACATTGTTGTAGGTATTATACTGGTTAACAAACTAATAGTTAAAATTTTTGTCATCTAATTGAATAACTACTTTTAAAAATTAAAACTACTTAAAATATTTTCTGTTATTTTCGCATTATAAAAAAAACTTTCGAATGATATCCAAAAAAATAACATCAAAATATTTCCAATCAAGCATTGTTATAATATACGAGATAACAAACTAATAGTTAAAGTTTTTTTATTTGATTGAATAACCACTCTTCGAAAAAAAGACTTATAAAACAGATAATCACTTTTTTTAAAAAAATTATTAAATCCTCGACGTATTGAAAATAAATAGCTGTATAAAATTATGTCTGTGTCTTTATAACTATTTTTTTCTGGTTCTATTCTCTTAATAAAACGTCTCCTTTAAAAATAAAAGATTTAATCGGCAAAGAATTTTCACTGAAAAGTATCATAAAAACCGTAATGATTCATTATTTTCGAGGGATTTTTATCGTGTAAAATATTTATGTCCAAACTGTAATTTTGCCATTAAACAAACCGCTGAACGGTTTCTGTTTTAAAGAGGAAAATCTTTTATCACCAGGAATATTTTTTTCTTCACTAGATGTAAGAAATTGTGGGTTTTTAACACTTAGTTAAGCAAAGATAATATCTACTTTTAATCATCTTAAGCAAACCTTCATTCTAAATCTTTATAAATTTACGAATGAACAACTTACTTGCTTCTTTTTATCATCTTAATTCATTGGATCTTTATTATATGAACCAAAAAGTTTGTTTTTATATATTAGCAAATACTTTTTGTCTGAGTGAAAATTACTCTTTTCCGAAATACAATGAATGCGTTAATTAATGCACATTTCTTAAATTTATAATATTTCGAAGAAAATTTTTTAACTTGGTTTTCATTATATTTAAAACCATGAAGATATTGAGGTATAATTTTATAGCTCATAATAAGTTGGAGATGGTATAAGCATTGGCGGTTCGTCCATTGGGGCTGCACAGCTGCAACACTCCCTGAATTTTTTTAAAACTTTTATTTTCCTTTTTAATCTTATTCGCTTACTTTTTCACTCTCAGAGTTAATGACTTACGAAAATGCAAAAAAATTTAAAAGAAGACAGAAAATGAATGAACAAGTAAGAGAGAAGCAGGTCTGAGCTGCAAAGTACTCTGCCCTCCACCCCAAAAAATTTGTCCACTGCACAGAAAATCCAGAGAGAAAAAGCAACCCTTTCTCCCTTTAATTTAGACTGGATATGGGCTGCCGGGCGAGCAGCTCTGGATGGAACGGAGCCAACTGAAGGAGAAAAAGATGCTTTTTTCTTTTTTACCCACACAAAGTGGCAATCTCATTGGCTGTTTATGGGTTTTGATTTCGGTTTGTATTGCGTGGACAGAAACACATCTGGTTGATTGATTATTTGTTTTCTCTTGATAGAAGGCTAGATTTCTTTTGGAGAAGATATTTATTTTTAGAAGATTGTTATCGAGTGAAGTGGGCGAGGAGGAAAGTATGTATTTGTACCTCTGTTTTTTTTTTTTTTTTTTTTTTGTTTTAATTGGGAGTGGATAAAATTTTTTTTTTTTTCCTTTTTTTTTTTTTTTTTTTTTCGTCAGCTGAATCATTACATCAACATTCACTTTACTTTCTGTTAGTAAAACTAGTAGTAAATACCAGATAAGCTGGTTGTTTAATCTGTTTGAAATATATATACATTTGTAAAAAATTTCATATTTGGTTTTGGAATAAAAAAATTTGGCCTACTGAAAGTTAAAATAGCTTTTTAAAAATGTATTCTCTTGATAAATATTATCTTTCAGCCCTCCTCGTTTCTGCGCTCACGAGCCGTCACTGGGTATAAGTTTATATGTAAAATACTTATGTATTTTACTGATGCACAAAAATTTAATATATAATAAAAAGTAGAGTATAAATAATCGCTGTTCTTTAAGCAAATTAGAAACTATTGCGATTGAACAAAGCTTATATGTAAAATACTTACGTATTTACTAATGCACAAAAATTTAGTAAAAAATGCTGTATTCATTGTTCTTTATGTTAATCAGAAACTATTGCGATCGAACAATAAAACAGAATCAGAAAGAATAGTTAATTTAATACATTACTTCTTTATATGCTGTTATAAAATGAAAAAGTGTTTGTTTACTCGCCGACATATGCAAATAAATATACACGTTAAAAAAACGCTCTTTGACTCTTTCGAGACATAATGTTTTTAAATAACATAGGCTACTTTTCTAATACTTCAATTGATGTATTGATTTATTCTAATAGGATAAAAACACACATACAAAAGTTCTATTATTATTGTTATTGCAGTGCTAAGTTACTGTATGGAAAAGATTTATCCCATCTGTTTTTTATACTCAGGGAACTAAGGAATTTGAATTAGCTAAATAAAAAAATATTAAAAAAAGAGCTAAAAGAATACTAACTGAATTTGTATTTTCTCTTTTTGAAATTGCTCTTTTTGCCCTTATACCGTAGTCATTTTATGAAAAACAATATACGAATGTTGTTACTTAATGACACTTAAACGACATTTTGACAGCGAGAAATAAATGTACCTGATTACATTGTTTAAATTAAAAAGTTCCATTCACAATGAAGCAAAATACATGAAATTTTAATAGATTGGTATCTGCGTTTAAAATTGATTGGACCATTCGTGTCCCAACAGTTTCGAAAGGGCTGCGGTAAACTGATCATTTGATGTTTGAGTAATTAATTCACTTTTTAACTAGATAATGCGCCTCGCATGTATTTCATAGGACCTTCAAGTGGGACCCTTCCAAGACTTTATTTCTGTCAAAACATCATTCCGGAAGAAATCGCAATGAATTATTTCATTTGTTTGATATGACTGAATTTGACAGATTGATTATCTTAAAAGTTACGTGTCATCTCTTACATCTCAAAAATTCCAATTGCTGCTGTAAAAAATTTGTCTAAATATATTCCACTAGATCAAAACTTTGACTAATTACAGAATTTTAATGTTGCACGTGCATAAAGTTTACAAGCATAATAAGTTAACATGTTAACTGATGTTAAGACATTGAATATTTCAATTCTGAAGTTAAACAATTATGTCATAATTGTTAACCTGCTTTTATTTTTCTGTTCCATTGACCATTTGTGGCAACTGCCAGTGACACATTAAGTTGAGGCTATCTGAAAATCACAGCATCATGGTAAATAAGAGAGACACAGGGAAAAAAAACTCCATTGATGTTAATTATCGTCGGAACTGAGCAGAATAACTTCAAACAAGTTGACACACATTTGAAATTAATTCCCAATAGTGCAGTTCAACTTCAGCTCGTTATTTATTGCAAGTCTATATAATTCTTATAATATATCTTTTAAAATTTCGTAATGATGTTCTTTATTTTATACGTAGTATTCTAATAAAACATTGGCACCCAAATATCTGAATTATAAACCATTCTGTTTTCTAAAATAGCAGGTAACAAACAGCCATTTTTTGCATTTTGGATTCATATTCATTTGTGTCGTATTCAATGTTTATATGTGAAACAAAACCAGCTCCAGTTCGTCCGACCGCAGACAACATATTATTGCCATAAATAATTTTAGATTAATGCAGAACTAGAATTTTTTGTAATATTTTTCATATATATTTCGGTATCTTAAACATTTGCACTCCGAAGAATAATAAGATGCATAATTATGCACGTGTGAGTGTAAGGATTGATTTAGCGCTTTAGGAAGCTGAAAAATATTGTTATTAGTTTGTTCCAATTCCTAAAAATTAATATGTGTGTTTTTGCTATTATATGTTTTTAAACGCAATCCAACAAGTATGTGTAAGAGATACATTATTCGGAATGTCGAGTCTGACTCGACATAAAAGTGCAAAGGGTTTAAATGTGAGATGCTTCCTTATTCCATAAATCCATGCAATTTTTCCTTACTTGCAGTCTAATTGTAATTTGATTTCACATAAACGAACAGAGATAATGGTTTCTCTTTTTCTTTCACCATCAAGTTTTAGAAACCACGACAACAGACGTGGAGACATCGGCCGAAGACGTGTCCACCAGCAACACTCCAGTGACCACCCTTGGAACCACGGACCGTCGGACAGACGATCCCTCCTCGTGGACCAACATCCCCCAACCGGAACCGAGGACCGTCGCCCCCTCCGTTCCCCTGAGCACCGTCCTTCCCCTGACCACCATGATGACCCAGACCAGCGACGTGGACTCCGAGCTTCCTCCCCAGAGAGAGTGCAGCCAACAAGATTACGATTTTATGAAGGAGAATCTACTGCTGTTCAACAGTGCGAAACTTACCGATTCAAAAAAACCGGGTAAGGAGGCTGTTCTGTTTTGCAGACCTATCATGTCAAATCCGAGGCCTTCAACAAGTACAGGGTTATTAAATACAAAATAACATCGGGTTTTGTCTTATATGACCTATCTCCATAGGCTCGGGTTATGTTCGCACAATAGCAGCGTCTGCGGAGGTAAAGGTGATCCAGACCACTACGCAGAAGACTGCCCAGCGATGAAAACCATTCACTTCATCTTGTCCAGTGCCGAAAGCCTATCGACCTGGTGCGAAACTATTGTTCAAAACAAAGGATCCTTGTATCATAAATATTTCGAAGATTCTACATGACAGTAGGCATGATATCAGCATTGATTAAGGAAGATTTTTCTCGCATCTATCAGCTATTTAAGGCATTCATTGCAAACTTTTTCAGTATACTTTGTGTGTTAACTATTTTAAAAAAATTATCTCTCCCATCTGTTATTCTTCTTTACACTGAGATGGTTTTATATAACAGTAAAATTTATCTGGTCGGTTCCCTCCCAATGGATTAATAATAATATAAAATGATATAATTTTCAAGTATAAATTGTGCTCTTCAATGCCTATCGGAGGAAGAAAAGGCAGATGTTAACATTTTATTCGTAAACTTTCATTTTTCCATGCCATTCTCGAGTTAAGCTTTAAATGGAAAGAAGATGTTTATTATATCAAGAGGGATGTTGGATTGACTGATGTGGTGATGAAGTCTTGGCGCTTTTTAGGTGGTCCCAAGGACTCTAGATGTTAACGATTTTCTATTCCAGTTTATGGGATTACATTAAAGTTGGTATGTGCCACCATTTCCAGCTACATAGAATAAACTCCAAATCCGTATTACAAATGCTTTTACACACGTAGACAATAACATGCTTCAATGTTTCTGGGGAATGTGTTGCATAACGAAAGAAAGTCATTTAGAACATTTGTAACTATGCACAAAAATAAATTGAAATGTTTGAGTTTTTTTACGAGGTATCTTTTTATTTTCTTAGTTGTAATACTTTTTGAAATATAGTGAGTTTATAAACGCTATGATTATTTTTAATTGCCCTGTATTTTTGCGGACCTGCGATATAACACTATATAACAATTTCATGCGAATTTCGTTCCTCGTATTGAATTTTTAACCACCTTGCATTAAATTATGATAATTTCAAATTTTTAAACTAAAAATAAGTCATGTGTAAGTATTTTTCGATATAAACAGTACGTAAAATTTCTTAGATAGCGTGAAACCAAGTGAGGGTTGAAATCATTTCGCCGCATCAGAATTTCGTGCTTTCCAACGAAGAAAAATTCAGCATTTCATGTCATTCATAATGGAGACTAAGCCTTCTTCTTTTGGAGAGTAGTGTATCTGCAATATCATTTGTATCTCAAAGGCATATGAAAAGACCATATCATAGTGAAACTTTTCGAAAATCGTGCTGTGCGCTTAGCTGGATTGAATCGTGATTTCATCCCATTCTTGCTGACTCTGTAACAGATTTAACGTAGAATTTTATTTGGTTTCGATGTTGCTACTTCAATAACGATTAATTTACAAACTCCAAGTTATTTTACCTGCTAGGGTTTAAATATTAAATAAGTTAAGAACAAAAGGCCATTTTGAGAAATACTTGTTTCAGAAAATGGGGGGGGAAATTGCTGTTGCAGAATAAACCGAAAAACTAGAAATAATGTTACATAAAAAAATATTCTTTTTTTTTTACTTTAAGTCGAAAGTCTCCATACATGCCATGTTAAGAAAAGCTTAGAAACTAGTAAGACTAAAATAGAAGAAGACACTAAGCAGAGTTTTAATCCGAAGTTTTCCTTCGCTGTCATTCGAATTTCTCCTCCTTTCCTTGCAGCCTCTTCGACAGGGGCCTTTCGTATTCGAGTTGCCAATCGCCAGTTGTTCCTCTGAAGGCGTATCAAAGAAAAAAACTAACCAAAGCATACCCAAAAGAAAGATAAACGCTGATCAAAATTATGTTTCCCTAGATATCCTGCTTGATTTAATTTAACTTGCTACAGGAAACTCTCTTACGATGTTTTACCAATATGGCTTTAGAATGCCTGCCGTGATTATTTTAAATGTTCGGTGAGATGCTTCAAAATTAAGACTAGGATATTTTTGATGATTTATTATCCTTTAACGCTACAAATTGTATATTAAAATTAAAGTTACCGTATAATGATGACAGATTGTGCCAGGTGAGATGAGAATGCGCCAACACAGTTTCTTCTCACAGATGCATTCTGCTGTCTAACAGTGAAAGTCAATAGTTTCATGGATTACCACCAATTAGCGTCACGGTTATGAAGTTCTGGTTTTCACCGTGATCCATCTGTTTTAAAAAAATAACTTAATTCGACGGGACATTTTTCAATTACATTTCCAAACTTTGTCACACCCATTTCTTAAAAGTCTGTTTAATTAATTCATACTATCAGATATGACAAAAGTATCGTCTTAACCTTTATATAACATGTAGGCAAGATTTGAAATTTCCCCTTATGACTCGGAACTTAAGAAGGATGAAAACATTTCCCATCTTTCTATGCATTCAAAGATAAGATTTGTACCCTGCTTCGACTATCCTAGTGTGATTACCTTATCCATGCCTTTCCTCATTGGTAGTAAATCAATCTATCATGTGCGTGAAATGATACAATAGATAAAAGTATCTACAGAGTGATGAAAGACTCCGCATATAAACAAATCAAAGAGAGTGTAACTCTAATTCTTTAGTGGTATAGTGGCCTGATAGCAAGGTTTTGGTTTCGCGACTGGAGGATTCGAAACCCGATTGCACCAGTGATCAGACGTGTTTGTGGGTCTAGTGAACGGTAAATATAACATAGAGGATCAAACGTCCACCCGCTAGAAGTTTGGAGCAGGGATGATGCCTCAGATACTATTCTTGTCATTTTACTAAGGTTCAAACATCTGAAAACAGCCTTCATGATGTGTCAAATTGGACATTAATATAATAAAATTAAACTAAAAGATGGCATGAAGAAATAATTCAAGTGCATAAATTAGAAAAATTCCCGATGTGTAAAAATAATTTTATGTTCAATAATTCATGAATCTGTATCACGTATTCAATCCTTTCCCCTTGTCCCCAGGTAACGAGTACTTGGTAAGCATCATGTTCTCCCATTACGACCAGAACAACAACGGAGAGCTGGAAGCGGAAGAACTTTGGCAGGCTGCTGAGCGGGACCACCTGGGCCAGCTCTCCAAGTCCTGCATCCTGGCTGACATGCTGCTGTTCGACGACACAGACAGAGATGGAGCCATGTCCATTAACGAGTTCTATCTCGCATTCAGTAAGTTGGACAGTAAGTGTGCCTCACCCCCTCCTTCTACCCTCGCCTCTGGTTAGTTGTTGATGTCTTCGCTTGTCTTGCATGGATGCAAATTTTAGTTTTAGAGTGTTCTGTGATCTCTGGTGTTAAAAAGCATGACATTTACGGCATTATATATTTTTCAAAAAGATGGCTTTATTGTTTTGAACAGAACAGGTGTTTAACGCATTGCAAAAGTTTACTCGCTTGCTTGTCACAATCATATACAACACAATTTTTGGCCTGATATTTCACGCCGAAAAAATCTGCAAATAAGGCAAAACATTTGTTTATCTGTATTAAACTGTCAAGCAGTAATATTAGATCGTGTGGAGATAGATCAATTTAAGCAAATTTGGTTTTAAAAAATGGCCTATTTGTTACCGTAAAAGTGAAGGAGAAAATTTGAAAACTTGGTTCAAAGAATCTAAAGAATCATTTAGTGAGGATTTGTTGTTGTTACGCATATAATTGGAAAATTAAAAATAAGGGGAGTTAATAAAAATGTAAAAATAAGTTATTCATATTATCTAAATAATATTTTATTGCCAATATTTACGAAACAAAAACCATCACTACTCACTCACCCATCAGTCAGTAAAATCTCATCAAGACAGCGAAAACACCCCTACTTCGAAACCCACTACTAAATTCATTGGAAAACTGAAACCATAAACTGGTATTAGTCTAATATTATTTACTCATGTTCCTACTAAATCACAAGATATATTCACCGGCTATGAAATTTCGAGCTCTAGTACTATTGAAAATAGCAATAGTACCCGAACAATCGTAGACCTAAAACTATTAAAGGAATTTGGAAAGCGGGTGGAAGAGGAGTAGGAGAAATTACTTGTGTTCATTTTTACTGAAAACATTATTATCATCACAATTCAGATTCAGAATGATAGTTAAAAGCAAGAGCAATCGTATAGGATAGCGGTTCCCAACCTATGGGCCGCTGCCCGTTTGTGGGCCTCGGATAGCATATTAGTGGGCCGCGGAACGCTAGTCAAGAGTCGAAATCGGGGAAGGTTCAAGAGCTCGTTTTTTGCTTTATAAACAATCTATTTTTAATCCTTTTACTGTCAGCTTGCATATTCAGTTGGTGAGCCTCAAAATGTTTTCTCACAACAGGTGGTCCGCACAACCAAAAAGTTTGGGAACCGCTGTTATAATACATTTAAAGAAAAAAATGTACTGCAGCATTTTTGACATGATATATATCATGTCAAAGTCGCTAAAAATTCCTGTTTATAGTCTATATAACATGCAACATCGCTGTGATTGAATTAGTTTACGATGACAATTGAGTTATGATTACACTCGGAGCTGTTCACCTATTTTCCCTTATCATTCATTTTTGTAGCACGTTTTCTGCGATGTATATCATCGAAATTTTGCTTTCTTATCACCATCCTCTTATTTTATCCACCACATCTTATCTTCCATAGTATTCTGAATAGGGATACCTTAATTTTATCTACTAGTATTTTGTTCACCCTCGAAACGAAGCTGTTTTCTGAAACGAATGGTGTATCTTTACATCAGAATTCTGTATAGAAGCTTTGAAGTTGAGAAAGGCTAATTGAAATTTTACTAGTTGAATAGTTGGATCTAATTTTGAGCAAACAAAGCACATTCCAATTACAACTCTCTCTAGCGTTAAAAACATTGTTCTCTTTTCAGCTACAGTACTCGCAGCTGTCAGACTTATCTTACTGTGATCATGAAGGCTACCTTGGAGTTTCATTTGCGCTTGTAACATTAGGTGTTATCAGTGACGGCAATAACATTTCGTATATGTTAACTACCAATGAATTTCTTAACACATAAATGGTGGGAGATATAGATGCATTGTCTGGCGTCACTAACAAAGCCGTAAATGAATATATAAAAGTGATGATAGTCAAGTACTCTAAGAAAATAAATGTCCGTTGGCTACTTAGCCGAGGATAGATACGGGAATTGTGACGGCCACGGTAAAGTTTTGGCGTTTCTAATGACACGTTAGATTGCAATTCCAGTATTAGGCTTAGCATCTTCATGCTGCAACAAGACTTTATTTGTTAATGGACAGAAATTCAATGACTTGTATCAACATTATGATGTATTCTTTTACATTTAGCATCACAGAATGGCATTCATAATATTTTTTTATTTTATTTTATGACTTTAAAATATTTGGGAAATAAGACCATAAGCTTCTTATAATATACGGCATCTATGTGTTGAAACGATGGTACATTAGAGGATTCAGCGAAAAATCTGTCAGTCTCTGTTTCATACAGCTATGATCCTAATTATATAATTTTATAACAGTTTCAATTTTTTTAAATGGAGTTAACTTCCGTGACATTAGAGTCACGTATCAAATATAACTGTGCTTCTCAACTAACTGCACTTAATCTTACACAGTGCTATGACGCCACGTCTCCCTCCTGCAACTTCATTCCAAAATTAAATTGGTGGGGTACATTTGGCATGTATCATTTGAGCATCCGTGACCCAAATATCTCATTCTTTGATCTTCATAAGTAGAGTCTTCTGAGTGTTTTCAACTTAAAGTGCATCCCCAAAAATCTGAATATAAGATTGAGCCATAGTTACAATCAGATTTTTTTTTTACAAAATTTAAAAGGCTTAAGAATTATAACTAAAAAAATTATATATGCATAAATAATAGCGAATTTCAATTCATGTCCACACAAAAAATATTTGTGCTTATTTATTTCGAACAATATATGCTGTTTTCAAATGAACAGCTTGAAATCAAAAACGTAATTCCCATTTTTAATAAAAGGCTTTGAATAAAGTTTATCCGTCTCTTAAAATTTTTTTAGTTTTGAAAAATTGCTTTAACAGGATTTATTTGTTCTAGACAATTGGAAAATAAAAACTGCAAGCAAAAACAAATCTATATTTCACTAAATAATTTCAGTATACAAACTCCTACTACTAGAAACTTTTCCAGACATCTGGTCGAAATGTATTTCTTTAATAAAATATTTATCTCTCAAATATTTCATAATGATGGATTACTGATATTAAAATTGTATTTTGGTTGAATTTTGTTCCCTTGCATTTGCTGATTTTCATAAAACTCTTTCATTCCTTTCCTATCACAAACACAAGAGCCCAGTCTAAGCTAAAAGAAAAATCTTTGAAATATTTTTCCGGATTCATTTGCAATTCTTTTCCCCTACAAGTATAAGTCATCCTCGAAAACAATATATTTCGCATAACGAAAATTGACTCTCAAAAAACATCAGTCCCAGAAGAGAGAAAAATCCAACATTTTTTAGATAAAACTCAATACATGTGATCGTTCGCATATTACGTAGAAATGAGCTATAGAAAAAGAAAAATACAATACCGTGTTATCTGTCAGCGAAAGAAAACGGTTTCGAAATAAAAGAAGAATACAGTGGAAGGAATAAAGATGCTTTGGATGTATAAAAAGACTTTAGAAAAAGAGGGAAGGTAATAAATTTCTTGAAACAGCCTACGCGTTTTTGTTTAAATATTGAATAACTCTACAGAAAACTCTGTGCTTGAGTTTTATTCGGAACCATTACGTGCGCGAAGTACATAGTGCATCCACTTTTCTAACTGAGAAAATTTTATAAGGTTTAGCTCGTGCTGTGTTAATATAATATTCTGAAAACGTTTTCCTCGTTTTTTATACTTCTTAAACTATTGAGTTGTAATCTAATTTGTTTTTCAATGAAAAATGTAGAGTAATGATGTATTATTTAAAAAATTCTTGTGAATTTTCGATGCAGAAAATCATTTTAAGGAAAATGAAGCTGTTGCGTTTTAAATGAAAAAATCTGTTATTTGTCTGTCAATTTTTCTCAACCTTCAGTAAAATTCGAAGTGCTTTTAACATTTCTTTATTTTTAAATATAACTTTTAGCATTCTTCAACATGCGTTTTCTTATATTTTAATTATTTATTATTTTTATTACTTTATAATCTTTATTTAGTTTCATTTTATTTGAAAATCAGGATAAATTGTTTATTCTCATTATTTTTCAAAAGATCTGAAACTTAATTTCAAATCTTTTAATCTCTTAATTTTTCTCCTTCTTAAGTATTTTAAAAATTCTTATAAGCCTATAGATAATTAGAAACTTTATGCATCCAATTAATATAATTAATATTTGCATTAAATATTCAAAAAATCAACTAAGAGTTGAAATTGTCTAGTAAAAAATTTTTATCATGTTCGTTCAAAGTAAAACCTTCTTATAGAAGGTTTCATATAAAAATGACTCAATATCCGGATTTATGAAATAAGTCTTGAATTCTTAGCGATAATATTGTGCTTCAGAAATTCGGAGCAAATTTAAAAATCAGTAACTCGCATACGAATGAAGATAGAAAGATGCCGTTGGCGCAGAAAAGATAGAATCGAAACCTTCTTATCTCCCCCTTATTTTGTTCTGTTTAGAAACCAGAATTTAGACTTGCATAATTTATAATTTAAGCCTGTAACAAATGCGCCATCTGGCTAGCATAATTCTAGGAACTCTAGAGACTGTTCATCAGAGAGGGAGAAAAATGGCAACTGTGATGGCTGGCAACAAGCCATGATGATGTTATTTCCCCAAATGTTTCGCTCGGAGTTTTATAACGTTTAATTTTTTTTCATTGTGTAATTAGCGTGTATCTATTCGTCCTTGTCAATGTCAATGTCAATGTTTATGTTATTGTGCTTCTTCCAGAAATGAAGAAATGGAAACAAAATCCAATCTCTGGTATTCTTAGTGATGAATACGGTACTAAACACCAGATGGATCTGCAGTTGCCGGAGCGATGCGTTACATAGGATAAGACAATAAGTGAAGTATAGGGTTACAAATTATCGATGTTCAGCGTTGTCTTTCTTTCAAGAGTACATTATCAGACGAGAAAACGCACTTTTCGTAGCCTTATGTGCTGTTTTTGATTGGATGATACAACATAATCAACTGAAATGTCATTTAAAGCCGTGAAATAATGTAGTCACTCGTCTTATAGCTGTGTTTCTGAATGGAGGACAACCCATTGAACATCTTTAAGTCAATCCTCCACTCGTCTTATACTATGAAACGCATCGTTTCGAGAATTTCAAAATCATCTGGTGGTTTAAGCTGTAAACTAAGCAACGAAGAAATTCTGGCTGCATGATAGAAAAAGAGTCCGATTTCATTTTCGTCCTTTTTGTGCAGAAGGCAACTTTCTGTCTCCATTCGTTTGCGAATTAATGTTTTTTTATTGTTCTGAATTTTTGAAACATCCTGTATCTATTCTTCATTAAAACTATTTACATCTAATGCAAAAGAAAGTATTTCACTTGGCTAAAAACCCATAACAATTCTTCAAAACTGTACGCTTTACCATAGAAACTGCCAAAATTGCAGAAATAAAAATGGATCAAATCACAAAGCAGATAAATGAAAACGAAGATATGTCTTGCATTCTATGAATAAAAGTTCCTTCTCAGAAGGTTCTCTTTTCTAAAAAGAAGGATGGGTTTTCTGCTCCTTTTCTTGTTTTGCTCCTCACATTGCGAAATAGTACACCAGGATCCTATCTAGGAGATTGTTCAACAAACGGAATCCACTTCTAGAGTTCCTGTTAGGAAGGAAGGAATCAGAGTTCCAGTTAGCATTCAGATAAATTCAGCAGTTTTCTTTTGATCTCACAAATAGCTGCATTTGTTCGTTTCTTTACATTTTTTTTACTTTCATTGACTTAAAGTGCAGAGTTAACTGTCTTTACTATCTACGTTTGTGAAGTAGATTCTTTTATTATCTGCTTTTTATTTTGAAACGCTATGGTTAATATATTGAAGGGTTTTTTTCTAATTAATGGGAAGCAACTATTAAAAATTTTTGATTAAAAATAAACTTCTAGAATTTTTATGGAATCGGGAATCAAATATAATTTCGTTTGCTTCGGATTCACTATTGAAAGCTGTAGTGACTTATTATTAAATACAGTGAGAGTGAACAAAACCAAAACTGTAACTTGCCATGAAAAACTGAACCGATTTCAAACCGTTTCACGATAGATTATATTCAATAATTTTCGGAAAATTCAGCATTGGAATTTATTTTGTAATACCTTAAAAATAGCTATATCCTAAAATGTGTATTTTGAGTTCGATTGAATAATTGCCTCCATATCGAAATCTTTTACTATTTTAACGGAAACATTTATAGAATATTCTTTAGATAAAATATTTCATATGAATAAATCCATAAATCTTATCCGTATCACAAAAAGATATATACCTTCAGAAGTTTCTTGAGAAGAATACTCGATCATGTAGTCATAATCTTGTTCGAAACTACTGTCGTAGAAATTCATAACTCATGAAGAACTAATTGATTTCTTCAGTAAGCCGATAATTGTATTTACCATGAAAAAAGAATGAAATTTTCTTTTTATTTCCTACCTTCAGTTTACATGTCAGTAGCTATTTGATTGCTTTCACATACAAAATTGTGATAAGTATCTCTGTTCTGACCGCTGTAGAATTGAAATTTTGGACACTTCTCAATATTTCAGATTCTTTGCTCTGTAAAGTATATTACTCAGAGTGATTAGAATTAAAGTATCTCTGTTCCGAGCGCTGTAGAATTGCGATTTTGGATACTTCTCAGTATTTGAGATTTTTTGCTCTGTGAAGTATATTACTCCGAGTGATTAGAATTAAAGTATCTCTGTTCCGAGCGCTGTAGAAAAAATGCAATCTTTATAAGGACAACAGATCTTGGTGACGATGCTTTTTCAAAAAGAGGGATAACGTACGACGCAAAAAAACTTATCAAACTGAACGGTAGGGGGAGACAGGCGAACTTTCCGATGTATAAACATAACCATAAATGATTCACCCCATCCTGCCATAGCGTCCAGGAAACACTGAATGACCAAGCCGCTGCGACAATAACACGGAAACTGTAGCCTGTAACCTAATAGCCATTACCGAGAATGTGGCCAGCAAACCACCATTAATATGCCCCCAGCAGAAGCTAGAACCCTTACTTATTCGGCAACTTCTCATCCACGTACTCGTAGTGCCTCCCTCGAGGGTGAAGTATAAACATAATTCAGTTGTTGTTGTATAATTCAATAATAGTTGTAATGCATATTATTGACGAATTATAAGCGGTATAGTATGCAACAGATATTAGCAATTGTTATAAGCATTCAAATGTCAGTTTGATTAGGACTATAAGATAAAGAAGAATTAAAAAATAAATTCTTCAGAAAAAGAATCCTGACTGATCTAAAATGTATATCACTGAAATTTGTTCATATGACCACTCGTCCCCGACCCCTTCCCTTACAGAGCTCTTTCAGGAATACTTTAATTCTAACCACTCTGTATTTTGAATGCCAAATGTTGTGAAATGAATATTACTGAGGTTTGCGTTCTTATGACAAATAATTTTGTCCCTTCTACATAGATCTCAACAGGAATACTTTTATTCTAACCTTCCTCTATTTTGAATTCCAATTCATCTGAAATGTATATCACTGAGATTTAGTGTCCTTATGGCCATTAGGTTTGCCCCCTCTACTAGGGTCTTTCAGGAATACTTTAATTCTAACCACTCTGTATTTTTATATGAAATGCCATGTTTATAGTGGGTCAAATAAATTTTTTTCGTTGTTGAGGTGTGAAATTTGACTAGTAGAATGCCACTCAGGAATCAGATCATGATTAATAAATACTCAATACGTTTCCAGAAACTATCGTATAGTTTCAAACGAGGATGTCTTTGTAATTCATTGTTTTAATTTTCAAAAAAGTATGAAATAAAAATTTAATTCTATCTTACTTTTCAACTCCCCAGAGGATATCTATGTAATTCATTGTTTTAGATTTCAAAAAAGTATGAAATAAAAATCTAATTCTATCTTACTTTTCAACTCCTACAGATTGAAATCTATGAGTGCTTTTTCAATGAGAGATTTCTACTTAATGAGTATGGATATTTATTGTAACATATATGTGGTAAAAATATTATTAGCAACTGTTTTACTATCTCTAAACTTAAAAATTACAGTTAACCTTTTGTTTTTGCTGAATATAATCAACTTAATGACTCTTGAGCCATAAAACCCAAAACCAAATCTTAAAACATGTATTCAGTATGCATAAAAAACATACTGTTTTTAAGACACGTTTCGATAAAAACGAAAGAAAACTGCCGAAAGCTACCTTTTCTTATGCTGTACCTAGAAGAGAAACGACATCATTATATGAACTTGAAGCATACCTAAAATAATTTTTAAAACTTTGAAACATCTTTATAATTTTTCTGCTTCATATGTGCAAAATAACTTCAAAGCTTTAATGATGAATATCAAAAGATTTCAACTGATCCAAATGTTTGAGCTGAATTTTTTAAAAAAGCTTTCATCACTTAACTATTTCAGTAATTCAGTGCTTCCAGACTATTTCATAAGTCTAGAAGCTTGAATAAAATATCATTCCATATATCGAAGGAGAAAACCAAACATAAAAATTTTTCCTACGTCAATTAGTTGAGTACCTTTTTTCTTTACTTCCTTCCAACCAAGTTTTGGTTCTTTCAAATTTTACCTTTAGGGTCATTAATGAGTACTTACTTGGATACTACGAAAAAGATTTTAATAAAATATAAACATTCGCTCAATACGTCGAACGAGCTAACATTTTTCCTCTGTAACCGTAACTCATAACGACTGAGCAGTTGTTAAGCAAATAAATACTATTAAGGAAAAGAACTGGCAGCTCTCTAAGAGCATAAGAATTTCCGGAGGAAAAATTCTTCAACCGCCTCAGATTTTCCGAACCTCGAACAAAATAAATAACATAAAAAAGAAAGGGAAGAAATACTTCTTCCACACAAATCAGTAAAAAAAAAGTACACATTTCTAGGTATTTTTTTCCCGCCAGCACTCAATAAGTAAGCACTTCATAAGGAGAAGACGGTGAAAAAAATTAAAATTGCTGATCATTAAAACCCTCGCTCGACTCGACTAAATGAAAATTCAGCTTCAATCTGTAGCCAGAACTGAGAGA
>BGPR01000135.1:767147-802868 GCA_013235015.1 Araneus ventricosus | reverse complement strand
CTCAGAAAGAATTTTGTACAGTTTAATATCGTCTATGGTTTCTTCACACAGAAACTGTTTTGTTTCTTTTTTTATAATTGTTTTTAAGATAGGTTTATCTCGGTGCTAATTAAGGCAGTTCTCAATCGGAATAGGGAACCCCAATTTCTTTTCTTCGGACTAGCCTTACTAATTATATAAGAATTTTTCGTTTGGTATGTCTGGATTGACCATGGAACTTTCTCTTCTTCCCTGTCTCCCAAACTTCAAATTGAATTCCTGACAATGTTTAGCTTTTAGAAGACCAGTGTGCAAATTAGCATTTAGTATATTCACAGAATACTCTTTTCTAGTTTTCGAACAATAAGTATACAACGTATAATCAATCATATCCAGAAATGAATGCTATTTCAAGAATGAAGTCAAAGATAGCCACATAGACAAAATATATTCCTTGCTGACATCAGCATGTGCTGAAAATTTTTATTTTTAGAAGTCATTTGATTTCACCGGGATCGTTTTATCATGTGCAAGCATACTTTTATGTTAAAAAAGGGGCTCATGATCTAAAAAGAATTCCGCTGCCACCAATATTTGTTGAAACTTTTTAATCTTTGAAAATCGTCTATTTTTGCAGCCTTATTTTTAATTTGATTTAATTTTATTCTTCTTAATCTTTTATTCCTTCAGTTCTTAGTCTTTTATTATTTGAAATTTAAATTGCAATATTAGTTTTCAAAGCGTCTCATTCTAAACGAAATTTGCAATTTATTCTAGAAACTGCTGGCAGGATATTATATTTTTGTCTCTATATGCAAAGCTTCCAAATTAGTCCAAATTGTTTAAAAACGAAGCGAACTGCTATTTGTATGCAACACTAGTATAGCGTCACCCACTAAATTGCTAATCACGATTATTTGTTGTGATGCTCTAAATGTAAATGTAATAGAGAACTCTGTAAACAGGTAGATCAAAGCAAATGTCTATAAAGTAGATTAAGTTATTCTAGTTATATCTATTTATAATAAAATGAAAATTGAAAAAAGTGTACAAGATATTTTCTATTAACGAAAATGATATTGCTTTACCAGCTCGAATAATGAGAAAGGAGCATTGAAATAATATGGGCCCTATATAAGAAATGATCAAATAATAGTTTTTCTCTTATAAACGCATCAATTTTGATAAGAAATGCAAAGTTTATAAATTAACTATTACATGCCATATTATTAAGGTGACCAACTTTTTTTTCCAGTAAAATGGGAGACACAAATAAATTGAAGATAAAAAATTATTGTAAATGAACGAAATGTTTTATTCATTGCAACAATAATACAGAATACAATATAATATCATAAATACTTAATAAAAACGTTTGAAACGTTATTTATTGTGCACTTTTCTAGTGAGGACAGAACTTACAAAAGGAGGACTGTCCTCCATAAAGGACGATTGGTCACCTTAATATTATATTTACCTTCCGTCAGTTGCAATATCCAATATATATGCAGGAAATCTGCATTTATTAGCTATTTTTAACGCATTACAGTTTGAATTTTTTTTTTATAGAATAATCATTTACTTTCTCCTTAGGACTACTTTCTAGAACATCAAAAAGGGGTTAACGTATTATAGAGTAGATTTTATATCCGCGAGATGCATTGCGATTATTTACGGATGAAAATTATTGCGATTAATGGAGGGTGAAGAGTATAAATTGCTGGTATTGGCTTTAAACTGAATGAAGTCTCAAATATGATGCTAAGCTTCTAAGAATTTGGCGTTAGGACTAAGTTTTTAGACATTGGAAATAATATTTTTGGGAATAAATTTTGATGTAAAAAATACATTTCGAAACAATAAATCGAAATCTTTTATCGTATAAATTTTCTTATGATCCTTTTAAACAGCGATATAATTAAATGCTTCAACATTTTTTAAGATTTTATCAATAGTGTGAAAATTCAGAAAATTAAAAGGAGAAATTCATTTAGTACTTAGACTACTTCGTTTGGATTTTGAGAGACTTTACACTATAATGAGCAGAACAGAACGCCGTCTCTAACCCCCGTACCCGTAACCAAACCGGTCACTGAACGGTTTGATAGGCAAGACACGGGAATTTTATTTAAGACAAAAAACAATACCAAAGAGACAAAAAAAACAGACATTTACACTAGATACAGCACAGAAATTTACACTATTACATTATTTTTTTCGTATTAGTGTTCTTTAGATGTTGTTTTTCCTATCTTTTTTGGGGGGGAGGAGGAATGTCTGGTCATTTGGAGCTTTTTAGATGAGCTCGCTTGGATGTTGAAGGCTAGAGAGGTTGGAAGAGTCTCTGTTTTAACTGATGAATTTCACTATCCTACGAAGTTTTTGTAGAATATGAAGGATATGTAGGTTGTATACTATAATGGACAACTGTGGTATAATATTATTAAATATCAAATATCGATCCAGCCGAAAGACATGATCCAAGTTTAAGAAATTTGCAAAGTTGAAAACTTTGTGTATCTTACTTAAAAAAGCTGAATAATTTTTTATAAATTACTGGACTTTTTTAAAATTTAATTAATTAATTTGTTATAATATTTATTGAAAGTTTCGCGTCCTGCAGTTCCATACTATCCAGATAAACATCCACATTGATTGAAAGTATTCGTTATGGTTCTTCCACATGAAAAATCTACTTTATAACAAGCATCTAGATAAAATTGGATAATCATGTTTATGGTCATTGTTCTTTCTGAAGTATGACTGTTTCACTGCATAGTCAACAGAAGAAAACATTCACATTGATTGAAAGTATTCATTTTGTGGTACTTCCGCAAGAAAAATGTGCTTCATGACAATCATCTAGATAAAACTGGATGACCATATATAAATTGATTCTTCCAGATATGAGGCAGTTTTATTAAGATAATCCGTGACATCCTATATGTCACTTTTGATGACCCCTTTCTTGCATATATCTCTTAAATTGACTGTGCTGACAGGGAATTCATCTCAAGAATGTCTGAAATGACACGTGTGATAGATGGCTGACTTTTTATACTAACTGCAACTCATCCGATCTCTGACATTTATCTGGCTTAAGTTTATTTTAGTTCTGTTAGATGTAAGTCGGACTCGTAGTATTTCAGTGAAAATATATATCAGAAATTTGATGTTCTGACTTTCATGAACCTTCCTGAATGCAAATTCTATTGAATTTTAGTTATTCTTATGTTGCTTAATAGTTGATAGAAGGTTCGGTATTTCAAGTATCCTTTATTTAATCATCGTTATAGAAATATCAGAAGTTGCTCCATACATGTTATAAAAGCCTTACATTTGTTTTTTCATACTTAGACACATGCCCGTTTAACATTGCCATCGACAGTTTCGTATCTTGTATTAGTTAAAAAAATTCGATGCTCTCGAAAATTTCATATTGAACTGTTAGGTGGAGAAAATTGATAAGAGCAAATAAAAATGGAAGTATAGAAAGCATAATTCCTTGCTTTTTAGAGGTTTTAAATTCCTTTGTGGAATATAAAGTGGAACACCATTTTACTTTAAAAGCAGGGGTTTAAATGGATAATCAAGTTTTCTGAAAATCTGAAAAGTTAATGCTATATTAGGAAAAGGACACAAATAATTTTTCTAGTGTTACCTTTACTTAAAGTCTTTATTGCTTTAAAAAAAGAATGTGTTAGTCTTTTTTTCAGTTTAATTATGTCGTAACCCTTTCCTCTTTCTTTCCTTTCCCTTTTGTATTTATGTATATTTATGCAACTTTTTAATTCTAAAAGCCAAAAAGTTTCCTTTCGTATTACCCTTCTGAATGCTTTTTTTTTTCATTTCTGGTCTTTGAATATTGTATTTAAATTTAACTTGTATTTTTCCGCAGGCGTGTCTGTCGTTTCATTAGACAAGGCCTTAGAAGTGAATCACGTGACTGCCAGAGTTGGAGATAATGTGGAAATAAAATGTGACGTTACTGGAACTCCTCCGCCACCTATCGTCTGGCGACGAAACGACATGGACTTGGCGTCTCTCAACGAAGATGAAATAAAAGCAAGTACTTTTAATATCCTGTGACTAGGCAGATGCGATCGGGTATTTACACATGAATCGAAACAAAGATCTAGCCTTGAAATAAGGGCCTTATAAGATCACTTAATTCTCCTTTTCTGTCATTATACTTACAGGGTGTTCTTAAATTATTGGACCCATTTCAAAAATTAATAACAAAAAAACTAATCATGTTACAACTGCGTTTTTTCTTCTTTTAAATGAGAAAGTAAATAAAGTTTTTTTCGGATAAGTGGCGTACCATTAGGGCGTTCTAAATTTGCTACAGCGAGAGATTTCCATGCACAATGGCAACCGACATCAGAAGCCGATGCGCGTTTTCTGGTTTCCAGTTTTAGTTTTTCTTGAATATCTGGAACACTATTCAGTTTGTAATTGATTTAACAAATGAAAGAGAGTAAAATTTCCTACTAATACATGCTTTTTTATTTTTTTCTAGCTTTAATAGTTTCGCAGATAATGGCTCTCAAAAATGAGAGATGTCCAATAATTTACGAACACCTAGACCACCGTAACAGTGCGTTAGCTATCTGAAAAAAAACTTTTTAAAATGCGCTTTCATTTTTAAAGAACGTAGTTCTAACATTATTAGTTCATTATTAATTTTTGAAATGGATCCAATAATTTATGACCACCGTGCATTACCTTATGTATGATGCTTAGATTTGTTACCATTGAAAGTAAACAAGAAGAAGTGACCTCACGGATTGTTGAAAGGCCCTACAGGTCTTATCTTCCAGTGATTTGAAAAGTCAGATTATTAATTTCGTTTTTCTTACTGGAATCCCAGTTTTAAACGGAAATTTTGTAATTTCACCCACCCGCAATCTAGAAATTAAGATTTGTTCTATCGTGCAGAGGCATATTTTTCATTCATGGTGCGTATGTGAGAAAGCTTAAATAGAATGTAAAATTGTGAAACTACAGGCATATGTTCGTATATTTTGCAATGAAGCTGAACGAAACAAAAAGAGAAACAACATACAATAGAAGCAGGCAAGGAAATGCATTGATGAATAACTATTAACTAAATTTTTTCAGTGTACAAGGTAAATAATTTTAAAAACACATCAATACCTAATCGATTAGCTTCTTCACTAAAAGGTCTTCGAGGATGGTCATTTATACTTTAGTTAAGCATAAATAAAATAACACTGTTTCCTAGATTCAGAAAATGAACTGTACTGTAAAAAATATCCGTTTTTTTCCCGGACTTTTTCCGCATATTTGACGGTTTAAAGCTGTTTTGTTAACAAAACGGTTTTTCACCGTTTTTCGCTCCAACCATAAACGGTTTAAAACCGTCAGTTCAAATTCTATTTTTCGTCATACGGTATTGCTTTCCGTACGATAACTTTCCCTTTTCTTAAATGTAATTTTATTGCATTCATTTCATGTTTTTAATAGGGTTCCATCTCCGCTGTTGTTTACACATGTTGCAGTAACCTGTTGTCACTCATGAAAGCTAACCTTAAAACACGTGTTCTGGGAATAGTTGATTTTTACACCACGAGGTGGCGCCACTAGAGCTATAGTGACTTTAAAACTCAAATAGATTATTTTTACTTCATTTTATGAAGTCTCCGGTTGTCTAGTGGTTAGAGCGACTGCCTTTTATTTCTAAGAACGCGGTTTCGATCCCCGGCTCAGAGGAGTTAGAAGTTTTGTCACCATCTTGCATCGAAATCGTCCAAGTAAGTTCAATTAAAAATTACATTAATGAAATTAATAATTAAGCCTTGATTAATTAATATTCCTAATTGATAATACACATCAGCACATTTCAACTCAACTCGAACAGAAGGAGAAAAACAACTCAACTCAGTCGATGATGTCACTTACTTCGATGACTTAATTTTTATGGAGAAAACTTGATTTCATACGGTAAAAAACCGTTGTGACTACGGATTTACTTCCTAACTTTTACGGGAAAAACTTGTTCCTGTATGGTAAAAAACCGTTGTGCCTACGGATTTACTTCGTAACTTTTACGGTTTTGCACAACCAACCCAGCTGCCAGTTTAAAACCGTAAATTTTACGAGATTTTTTTTACAGTGTGTTTCGAAACATAAGGTAATAGTAAAATGGCGATAAACAAAACTACTTGCAAGATTCAAAATAGAAACGAAATTCATTAGTATAACAAAAATTTACTCTATAAAGCTGAAAATCATTTCCTCTAATTCAAACAGGAACAAAATTAAATAAGTGATACGGAAATATAAAATTAATTAACTTTACATGAATAAATAAGAATAATTTAATTTGCAGTGTTTGAAAATGAACACTATATATAACTAAAATTGTATCACTGAAGAAAAAGATCGAATTTATCCGATTCCAGTGAAACCGGAAATGATTAATTGTTGCCAAATAATTTTGAACTAATATAAGAAGTAAAGGCAAAGTTTTGTGGCCAAGAAAATAGTACAAACTTTTCGTCCAGCTTCTTGATTCGAAACAGAAGTTCGTCTCCGTCATGTTATGAAACAGATATTAAATTAATATATTAATCAAACTATATATTTCATTAATTATAAACAAAATTTATATCTTCAATATCTTTCATAATTGACAGAGCAATCTTTCACCAATGAATAAATAATTAAATATTCAGAGTAAGACTTCCATTTCCAAAATAAAGTTTCAATCTACGACATGAATAATGCTGCTTCGTAATAATAATGCCTCTTAAGTGGACGAGTGCAAGTCAGCAACATCTGTGGAAGACAGGTAGAACTGATTGTAGTGTCATAAATTTGCCAGGGAGAAAACGGCACATTATAGAGTTTTGACTTTGTTTCGTTGTTAATCAAAACAAAGGAATGATGCAGAGAGCCACGAGTGACTAATGAAGCACCTTTCGGTAAACCTTCCGCTGTCTTAAAATGAGATTCATTTTAGTATTTCATTTTCTTGTGTTCATACATTGCATAATTTTTTCATCTGAATTATGTTGAAATACAGGAAAATGTTTTAGCTATTTGCGTGATCTGTATTTTATTTGAAGATTTTACCAAATGCATTGTAATTTTTTTAAATATATTCCATTTTAAATTAATTCAAAATGCTCTGGTAACTCCAAAATAAATATCGTTTTCACTTTCATTAATGATGTCTAAATAATAAAAGGTATTCCAATGCGTTAAGAAATTATAAGACCACTTACGAATTGCTTCATTTCTGAAGAAGAAAATATAATATACAAACTTTTAGCGTGCGTATTTAAAATTGATCATGAAACACATTCTGTATTAATTCCAACTATAAAAATTAACTTAAATTTTATTAACACATATTCATTTTTCTAAAAATTAAATAGTGTGTTCATTAAGAAATTATAAAAATCTATCCTATTAAAATTCGAAGGTAAACGAACGTATGTATGTCCGGCTATCTTCTCACGAACCGCTGAACGGAGAAGCACGCGGAAAGTACCAAAAGATGGGGAATAATCTAAGGAATCCATTTCGGCCATTTAAATTCCGAAATTACAATTAGTTAAAAAGATATTAATTAAAAACGTCAAAATGAATGAATTGACGTGCTGCCATCTATTGGCAGAATGGTGAATTCATTCACGGCGGATTCTTTTTTTTTTCTCCCTATTATTAGTTTTCTCATCCGGTGTTGCATTTTTTTTTTTTATTTATTTAACGGAAGTTGGTATTTCCTTTTTAGCAAACTTCTGTGTTCTTCTGTGTTTAGATTTATTAACAATTGAAAAAAAATCGTTTTCCTGCATTTTTCTTTCCTTTTTTTGTCGTACGGTGTTTCGCAACATTTACGTTTGTTAGGGAAAAATATTTATTCATTTTTATCCGTTTTTTTTTCATTATTATTCGTTTTTTTCTTTTGCAAAACAAATATCATGCTAATCTGTTTTAATTTATAAGCATAAGAAATCTCGTGTTTTCATTCAAACCAAACTGCTTTAAGGTAGTAAAAAGGCTAGAAATGAAAATTTTAATCCAACAAGAGAGGATTCAAAACAGATTTACGTTTGTTGGGGAAGCTTAGTGACAATATTTGTAGGGAAAAAACAAAGGCGGGCATATGAAAAAATGTGGATTCCGAGAAATGCTGGGTTATTAACTATAAGGTAATTAAAAGGTTGGATTTAAAAATTTTAATTAAACAATATAGGATTCAAAGGATATTTTACGTTTTGGGGGAAACGCAACGTTTACGTTAGCGACAATATGTGTAAAAAAATAAACCGGAGGCGGGCATATGAAAATTAGTAATAAAAAGACTAGATTTGAAAGAATATTTGCATTTGTTGGGGAAAGTAAGTGACAATATTTGTTGGAAAGAAAACAGAGCCGGGCATATGAAAATATGGATCCCAAGGCCTCACTTCTCTCCGCCCGGGAATATCCCATTATTCAAGATTGCCCGTGCAACGCCGGGCCATGCAGCTAGTACTTTAGAAAATTCGCATAGTATACATCACATCAGAATCATTATAAAAAGCATGCGTTAGTATTTCATGAAAGCATTACTGAGAAGCAAAGGTGCAGGTTTTGATTGTGTTATCCACGATTTATTTGAAGATGCCGCGGAATAAAGAGTTATCTAAGTGTGAAGTGAGAAACATTTTATTTTATAAGGGTGCTGGTAAATCTAAATGACAAATAGCTTGGTTAATGAAGTGTTCTAAAACTGCCTTTCATAATTAGAAAAGATGATTCAAACAAAGTGAAACGACCAAAAAAAAGGATTTTGACTGCACGGGACGATCGACAAATTTTCCTACTATCAACTACAAAAGGTCTTTCGACTCGTGGAATTTCAAAACATTTCCTCAAATAAGCTTCACTTCTCATGGTTTGGAAGAGGCTTAAATGAAATACTAATACAAAATTTATGAAAATGAAGAAGGCATCAAAGTTATTGAAACATCATCGAGAACAAAGACTAAAATGGGCTAAAAATGTCATGTCATGGAACGATGAGTGGAAACAAATTTAATTTTTTTTTTTGATGAAAAGAAATTTTACCCTTATGGTCCCGATGACTACAAACACTATTGGCATAACTTGAGGAAGAAACCGAAAGAATATTTCAGTCAACAAATGGGAGGAGTTTCAGTTATGGTTAGGGGGCCTTTAGCGATTTACAGCAAATTTCGGAACGTATGGACTCTGCACAATATCGAACTATGATATATGATCATATGATAACGTTTGAACCTTTATCAGGTGGTGCTAATTGGATATTTCAACAGGACAATGCTTGTTCCCATACATATAAATCCACCAAGGAATGGATTTGAAAAGAAAAAAGTTAATGTTTTGCCATGGCCAAGTCGAAGTCCGGACTTGCACCCCATGAAAAACTTTGGGACATATTATGTCGCAAAGTTGATGTTAATAATAAACAGCTTTCATCTACCATATAACTGGAAGTAGCCATTGTAAAAGAATGGCACAATATTTCTGAAATTTAACTTAACCACCTGGTCATTGCAATGAAAAACAGAGTGAAATTATCAGCAAATATGGAGGAATAATATCATATTAATTTTCAAGCTCTTTTTTTTGTTTTTAGCCGAGTGGTCTCATAATTTTTTAACAGTGTATTTTTCATTTATTTCTAATATTTTTGTTAACTCAATCATTTATTGCATTATTAAAAATTATTGAAACCTAATTATAATATGTTTTAATATCTCATTTCATGTGTTTAAATTATAATTAGAACTTTTATTTATTTCATAATTTCAAAAATTAAAATAGTCTTATAATTTCTTAACGGACTTTATAATTTGATACTATGCACTCTGCTCAAATATAATGTCAGAAATACATTACCCGAGCTTTGTTGTGATCTTTTAAAAGTAATAAAACAGAAAGCATCAGAATAACTGAGGAGCTGAAACTGGCCTTGGGCGGCATAATAAGAGATAAATTTCCAAAACTTTATTTGAAAATCAAGCTACCATTCTATTTCAAGAACACGTATTCAGAAAATATTACAATATGCATTTTTTTACTAAATCTTTTTCTTCAACAGCGTCCTAATACAACTTTTGGTCGTATTTCCTATAGTTCTCTAGACACGAACTCCAAAATTTACCCCACCAAAGGGCGCTGAGAGATATTTCATCGTGTAGCGCATAATTATTTTGCTAAGTACCACATTCATGGCTGTAACTGACTTCGTTCACCAGTTCTTTGTATTAAAACGAATTTAAGTATTCACCCTGTGTAATCAAAAATCAATTTAGTTTAGTTATATTAACGCTCCGTTTTGAAGCAACACGAGGGCTATTTTGGGACCGACTTCGTAATTTTGAACCGCAGTCAGATGACGAGGACAACACCTGAGCTGACACTGCCCTTTCCAAACTTCCGCACTACGTATAATTTAACGTGCAACAGGCCCCATACACGACAGATCTTCAGTGGAATCGGGTTTCGAATCTGGAACCTTTCGACCCCGAGGCTAAAACCCTACCATTATGCCACCGCGACCTCCAATAATCAATTAAAACGATATCGATACTTAAAAGTATCGATATCAATACTTTGCCAAGACAAGATATACTTTTGAATTCAACCTTATTAAGAACATTGGAATACGCATTAAACGTTAGTAAATATCTCGTATAGAAACATAATTATTCATAATATTGTAAGTAATTATGATGCATAATGCAAGTATTTATAAACAGTTGAAAATATTGCATCCCATATTTATAACCAGTAGAAAGCAACATGAATAATATATTTTCTTTATATAAGAGTTCAGTCTGCAGAATCTCCTTATTTCTGATATATTATTTGCCGAGCACAAATAAATAGCTCTTTGTACAACAATAGCATTTAGAAACTGCTTTACTTATAATCTGCAAAATATGAAAAACGTAATTTGTTAAGAAAATGATTCAGGATAGTTTTATGTGAAAAAACATAAATTAAAAGAAATGCGGATATTGCTAGTTTTACTCTCTTTATATTATTCATGTCGATCCCTTAACCATCTATTTATTATTTAACCAAATTCTTTAAAAGTTATTATTATTAAACATTACCTTTTAAAACTTTTGCTTTAAACAAGTTTTCCCTCTAATTAAGAATTATTCGAGCGCGAAATCAAAACACCTCTTGCTTACTTGTACTCATGTATTAAATTTTAATTGGACACCTTAGCTGTGAAAAGATAAAACCTTCCCTTCCCTTGAAGCGATAATAAAGATTACGAAGTTCAAAACTATCTCAAAATTATTAAAGTATTAACTCAAAATGAACTAGCTTACAACAGAAAATTCTCCCAAAACAAAACCGAGCTTTATCGCGTTAAAATTATCGCCTGCAACACTCGTGAAATTAACTCTGTTCGGATAATGAAGAGATAAAATGAAAGGGCCGCCAAATCAAGAATTCATTGTATAACTAGCTATTGAAGGCAAATTCTGACGGCCCGGTAATACCTTTTGTCTTTAAATGAAGCCCTCGACACGCTTTAAGAACGGCCGCAAAATATTCGAACATCTGGATGGCAACAAGCGGCATCGATCCACGTGGTTCAGAATGTTCATTCATATTCTAATCCTATTAATTTTCAATCAGGTCCTGGAAAGGGCGCGAATTAATGACGTAATCAGGGCGTGACGTCAGAGCGCTCCCGATCTGTGATTAGAGCGGCTTTCTGATCTTCCCGACGTCGCTAATCTAATAAAGGCGAAGATGTTCTTGCCTTTGAAGAGAAGGCGCGCGTTTTCGTAATTAATCTAAAAAGATACGCTCTGCTTTTAACCCTTGAGGGTGTTTGGATTGCAATGAACCGCAGGCGATGAGAGGTACTGATTTGGTGCCGTTTGTTTACCGTAAACTGAGGAATTTTTATTAGTTTCGATTTTAAAGAGTAAATAAAGTGGTATACGTGAACTGAGCATCAGCACAAAGAAGAAAATTGCCGTGCTTATGTAATCGAATAAACAAAATATAAAAAATCTCTCCTGAAAATGATATTTTAAATTGAATTGGCTGTATTTTTGTCGTGGGATATTTTTTGTTTTCTTTCTGTGTTCAATGCTAAACTTAAACTTAAAAGTTTGTTTCTCTTTTGAATTTAAGAAGTGTCAGCTTTTTTTCTTTCGTACAGTCACCTTCTCAAATTCTATCTTCTATCTATTGGTTTTTTAAAAGGAAAAAAATATCGTTTTATAGTGGAAGCTTTCTCCTAATGCTAAACTCAGTTGAGATAATTAAATATAATAGGATTATATTTTCATCCAAACTATTCAAGCTTTATAGTCATAATTCCCTTTTAGTAATCAGATGATATTTGGAAAGAAAATATTTCCTCAGAATTGAATCGCAGTCCATGAAAAAACAAAATTAAGCCCTTACTTTTCTCCATTTTGTTTGCTATTACTTCTTTTAAAGTAATCTTCAATACTCCATATTTTTCCTTTGATTTCTGGTCCTTTTTCTTTTATGTTGTTAGAAGATGGAGTTTTTTCCGTCGATGTAAAGTAGCTTGTGAAAGATATGAGCACTTAAAAAAGACTGCGCTTTGTTTCTGAGGTTTCGCAATTCTGAAAAAGCATTAATTCCACAAAATATTAATGCTTCATTCACGGAAAGCCGTATTTTTCTGAAATATATTCTTATTCTACTTCACTATACATTTTCTTGAAAGAATAAATACAAATGCAATATAAAAAAGACTGTTTGTAAAGATTCCGTTAAGTTATTTCATCATAAAAGCCCTCAATACATTATTACCACCATAGAAGACAAAAAGTTAATTAATCAAAGATTATAGAAGAAACAATCATAGAATAAAAATTGAGAATTCATCTAAATCCGAATAATTAAAAGTATATACAGTACAACCCTGGTTAACCGAACTAAAGAGGGGGGGGGGGGGGGGGTGGTGTCGGATAATGATTTTTTTCGGTTAAGCCATGAACGCCTATTAATATTTTGTATCTAATTACACTATTTAATTCTGAAATGTTTTGAATGTAAAACGAATTCAAAACTCGCTTTGTAGGCTACACTTATGTTCTTTATTAAAATTAACCCTCCACCGGGACAGGCACAGGTAAACAATATAGCAATTGTCGTATTGTTAATACCATTAATTTTAATTTTAGCATTCCAAAATAAATCGCTGACCTTCTTGGGGGTCTTAAAAAAAAGTGGGGATATCATTGCAAAAAAAGTCTCGCCTTCGTGATTATTTCCTCGCAGTACAGTACGTGTTTTTTGGATTTTCGATGTCAGAGCCAACTCGGATAACCCGGGTTTCGGTTAACCCGGGGCTTTACTGTATATCTGAACGATCTATTATTTTCCATTTGGAGAATTTTTCAGAATTCATTCATCATATTTTCTATCTTCATGTCATCAATATCTTTTCCATGATTTTAAAGTTTCTGATATCCAGATACTTTAATTTCCATATTTTTTTAACTCCTAAAAGCACTTCTTAACGAAAATTAAATGGCTTTATTAAATAATAACTTCAACAGCTGTTGAAATCCCTTAATATATTTAATTGTTCGATAATAAGATTTTTCTTCAATTTCGAAAGCGCTTTCAGATTATCCATAAACATTCCTTACTACTATTAAATCAAATGCCATCTCATCTAAATGCAAATATTCTTCGCAAATAACATTTTTGAACATATGGTAATGATTCAGTAAAAATAATATTTTACGTAAAAACTCGTAATTATTATATAATAAAGAAAAATTATTATTTCGTAAAATTATTTTTAATTTATTTGTAATAATGTCATGCATGTTGTGCTATAGAATTGAGCTTAGGTATGCAATCGAGAACCAAAAAACATTTTATGATTTTTTTTAATTCAGTTTTACAAAGTGTACCTAAGTATGTGAAGTTTGCCATGGAAAATTGGACTAACTTACTTATAAGGAAATTAATTTTGAAAACATGCAGCATTAGTATTTCTTTATATTTTTTAAAGAAAACAGAGGTAGTTGAAAATGTGTATTTGTTGTTGATTCCCTATAATATAATTGCTCCCAATTACTCTTGAGAGTAATTCGCTTCGGCAAAACTTATTCAGCCTTTTAAAATAATTCGTAACTTGCATTGCATAATTCACTGCTTCAAAAGTCTCTTTAATTATTACACACTTTTGTTTAACTTGCCTTCTTTCATGTTTGAAAAGATGAAATTTTCTATTTCATTTTTCATTCATATCCTGATGGCCTAGATTTTTTAAGTTTTGTCCACTTGTGTATTCTCAACGACAATATACTATTTTAAGAACTTAGTTATAAATAAATTGGTTAATGTCAGTTAATTTTGATTATATTCTAACGTGAACTGATAGTGAATTTGAGAAATATTTTATTTCAAGAGTGAATATGAGAAAAAATTAAATTTTATGATTTAATAATAATTATGATATTGACTTATAAGTTAAAAGCTAAAAAGTTGAACATCATTAAAATAAAAAACGTTCTACTTTTTAAAATGCTAATAAATAATGTGTTTTAAAATTTTTTTTATTGAATTTATTTTTAATATAGTTTTCAGCTCAATATTCTCGTCAAAAATATATGCTTGTTCCAAAATATAATATACCTGCTTTGTACGCTTTAATAAATTTTGAATTCGAAATCCCATTTATACAATACTAGCAGCACGCGCACGGCGTTGCCCGTGGAATCAGGACTTCAACAAAATAAAAAAAAGCCCACATACAATTACATAAATGAAAGTTTTAAAAACGAAATCAAAACAGAAATATATATATTATTGAGTTTGTCCGCTTCTTTTTCCTCTCGACCGAGTACCGTTAATCCAAAACAATGTTAAAAAATTACAATGTGATATTTATTACACCTCAAGCAAAGTATGAAAGGCAAAGAAATAAGTTAAGACACGCTTAAAAATAATAATCGAAGTCATCGAGTAAATAAATCATCTCCTCGCAGAACGCGAAAGTAATGACGTCAACTTGCCCCATCAGCCAATGAAATTGCCCGCAACGTTCCGGATAGCTGCCGCTTGGAGGAAGCCTCGCTAGAACGAAAATATCTTTCAACTACCAGAAAAAAATTAATTTGAAAAAAACAGGAAAATATATTTTAACCATTCTTGCTTTAAATCCGACAGAACCGTTGCAGTTATAAGCTGAAAAATTTTAAAAATGATATCTTTATTAGAACATCGGATGCAAGAGTTTTAAGGATTCCAGAAAATTTTATTTTTGAAAAGTGACTATTTTTTGAAAAATTCCCAAAATTCAGTAAATTACGTTAGAAATTCGAAATTAACTTCATTAGAACGGAAATCGTGTGCTCTTTCCAATGGTTTATCTATTTTTTTCTTGCAATTATTCGAAACCATTCTATTGAGAAATTAGTGCGAAAAATCAACCAAAACAATACAAAACATTAAATAAAACATTTTCTAGATTAAATTTTAAAATTCCGACTTCGAGGTGCATTCAGTCACCATTACTACTATCTGTGTGCCAAATTTCATAGCTGTAAGTGCGATAGATTCACCTGAACATCGCAGACACACACACACACATTGGCTTTTATAAGTATAGATTTCAGTGAAAGAAATGTATTGAGATAAGCAGGAAAATTGTCATAAAAAATTAAAAAGAAGAAACTGCAGTGAAAGAAATAGAATTATAGATTAAAAAGTTTTTCTTCTTTACATAGTTTCAATTTCATGAATTCCATTCATGAATTTAAAAATCTCATTTGAAATTTAAAACTAAAGATACAAAAAAGCTTCAAAACATTATATCACACTAGTGGTGTGTACCGGTTGTTGATGGAACAAATTTCATTTATTTAATTTCCATATCTGATTTTTTTCTTAGTTCTTTGTAACTGGTTATAAAAGTAAGCAAATAGTGGCTCAGTACCTTCGTTACGAAAATATTTCTGAATACTATCCAGATGAATATATTCTTTTAACTTTTGTGGTTCTTTTGTAATCAGTTGTGAAATAAAATCTCTGCCTCAACGCTCTGATAACCCATTGAATTTAATTACTCTTTTGTTTAACTTGACTTGTTTCATGTTTGTAAACATTTTATTTTGTTATTAATTTATCACTCACTTCCTGGTTGACTGGAGATTTGAAATTTCGTACACTTGTGTGCTCTTGATGAAAATACACTACTTTAATATTTTCATAACTTAATTATCCGTGTACCAATTAATTTAATAAAATTTTAAATCTGTACGAGTGGTAATGAATTTGAGAAAAAAGATATTTTAAGATTCCATAATTATTTATCATAATGAATTATAAACTAAAGATTAAATAGTTGAAAATAATTAAAATAAAAAAATTTACTTTTTAGTACACTAATAAAAGTGTGTTATTAAGTAAACCGTTATCTCTGATTCACGAAATATCAACCAAGAAAATTAAATACCCTTATTGTCTGTTAGCCGTTCATAATGGTTACAGTCTGTTTTTAAAAGATACTCATATTTAAACTTTAAAATGAAATGGATTCGTATTTAAACTGGAACTTCAAATACATTAAATTAAATCGAATAAATTGAAACTTAATTGCGTTTAATGTTGTGCAAAAAATTCTTTTAAATCCGACTGGTGGAATACTTGAAAATATTTTCAATCAAATTCGAAATGTCTGTATCGCATTGTGTAGAATATTTTTAATTATTATTCATGCAATATCTGCAAGATTATCATTCAGACAAACTGTGGGCCGTGGGTATCTGGTTCTGGAGTTTCAGATTTGGGATATACAATCAAGAGCTGCTAAGTATGTTACCCTGGTTCACGTTTAATCTATCATCGTATGTCAAACGTCCTCAAGTTGGTACGTCAAGGTAATTTGGGGAGAGCGAGTGCCAGCTAAGATATCGTCTTCGTCATCTAATCGCTCTTTAAGATTGGATGTTGATGCACTGAATATGTGATGGTAGTTCTAATCTCACTTGGTCTATCATATCTAGCCAAGTCCATGAGTCAAGGACTCAAGTGTGGCATCTTCTGTTGGTCAAAGCGACCTTAGAATACCAAGGTCGTACCTGAGATATAAGTCTGGCTTAGCTGTTACATATGGGGTAGGTTACCTGGAGGACTTTCATGGGGAACTGGGCCATACTTGGGCAGCCTCCAGCAGTGAGTCTAACCATAACAAGCATTTCATTTTTATGCTGACTGATCAATGTGTCTGTTCAAAAACATATCAATGTACCAGTTTTTGATTAATGTTAGTTAAGAGCACAGCTATAAGACAGAACTCATAACCGTCTTCCTCCGATTTGGGTTCCTCAGCCATGCCTTAGCCTATTTAGCCAATGGTGAACAACAGTTATGAAGTTTTTTTAAGAGGATGTTTGAACATAAAAAATGATTAGCCGTGAATCGAATGAATTCTACTTTCAAGAGAATTAGCTGTATAAAATTAATAAAAACTCCCACATTTGTTTTTATCAAAAATTTATGGAATTATTTAATATAAGATTGATAACATTTCAAACATATATTAGACGATATAGATATAATTATAACTCACATAATAAAAGTAATAAACATAATATAAAAAGTCGTTTCTCTTTCAGCATGTATTATAAATTTTCGATAATATTCATAATGAAATATTCGAAATCCATTAGAAAATAATACTCCGTATCCGAAACCGAACGAGTATACTTAATCCAATAAAAACAGCAAATATTCCCCACCGCATTGGAAAACATATCATTCAAGATAATATCTGAAATTGCATTTCATTATCAGACGACTCCCAATAGTAATTCAAAAGCTTACCCGTCCACAAAACATAGCAGTGGTGGAGAGAGATGCAATTATGTAGAGATAATGCACGCACATGCATCTTCTGTTAACGATGGTCAATTTTGCATTCCCATGTATAACCAGATTTGCTGTTTCGGTCCATTACAATTGCTAGAATTATTCCAGAGCTGGTTTATAGGATTACAGGGGAACGCATTCGATGCGGAATCGTATTGTAAATAGTAATGATAAAATGCTTTTATGTCATAAACGGAAAACTCGCACTGGAAAAATGAAATCATCTGTTTTCATGTGGTATTTAGGAAGAAATGATTGTGATATAGTTCTTTTCTTCTTTTTTTTTGGGGGGGGAGGAGAAGAATTCAGTCATGAAGATTTAAGAAAGAAATTTTTCCGATTGTTTTACAAAAAGCATCGCTTTTCATTAATCCTTTTATACATTTCATTGAAATCTTACAAGTGAAAAGGACTTAGTTATTTTGAAACCATTCAGAAGAAAATCTTTTAATAATGCTGTTTTATGCCAGGCTGGTGCAGCAGACTACATAAAGTTATTTGCTTTATTAAATTAATGTTCTATTTCTTCAACGACGTGAGAATTGTTGGGGGGAGACAGTAGTAATTTTGAGCCGTAGTGAAATGACGAGGATAACTTTTGCGGCGGCATGCCCATCTTATCATATCAGTGGGAATAATAAGGCAGCGGTGTCCTCATGTCTGAGTCTCAGCCTGGAGGATCGTTGGTTCGAGACCGAATTCCACGGAAGATCCACCGTTTATACAGGTTTGATGCTCGTTAAATCCGTCGAGGGTGAAATGTCCCCTCGCTGGGGTATGGGGAAATTTGGAGGGGTGCCGTCCGCGTCATCTGACCACGGCTCAAAATTACGAGGTCCACCCCAAAATAGCCCCGTCTTTAAAAAACGGAACGTTAATCTAACCAAATCAGTGGGAACTGCAGTTCCAAAGATAAAATAAATAATCTCCCTGTTACTAAAAATCATGACTGAAATCTCCGCCATTGTAGTCATATCAGTATCGTTATATTAACTAAATATAATTACTTTAACCTTCTGACTGCCGAATTTTTTAAAATTACTATTTAGATGATACGTTTGAAAACATGTTCAAATACCGTTGAACCAAGCGCACTGTTATTTATATGTAAAACTTTATAAGTATAATATGATTCAATACCGAAAATCGCAAGATGCAGCAGAAAATAGACTTGGGGGAAAGTGGGTTAAAACCGGGTAGCTAAGGTTCGAAGACCTGCTGGAGCTAAAATATTCGACAGAGAGCTTGTCAAATTTTATTAAAATATTCATTGTTTATCGGAGTACAATATATCTTTCCAGAAAAGTCATAATAGTTTCATTACTTTTTTATCAATAATTTTTATATAAAAAAAGATAAACTACCCGGTTTTACCCCACTAGTGGGGTAAAACCGGGTACATATGTTAACGTTATGGGAAATTAGGAAAACTCGATTTTCAATGTAAAAGTTGCAATCGTTTTTATTTTATATGACAATTTAAGAACATTAGTTACAAAATTCACATGTAAAGCAGTTATCTTCTTCATCCGTGACATTGCAGCTTTCGTGGGCGCAGCTAAGACAGTTTTTACATTACATTAATCATTCGTCTTTATTTAAATTAGAAAATTCCTCATTAAAATATAAACAATCAACGTCTGATGTGTTTTTATCGTCTTAATCGGAGGAATCATCATTACTGACTGTTCAGGTCTTACGCCACTTCGCGTACCCGGTTTTACCCCGAGTGTAGAGGTGATAAGAAACGAAATAGAACAGCGTAATTATTGGAGTAAATCCTTATTGTTTGATAAGGTATAAATCCTTAGTAAACGTATAATAAGCTGGACTAAAAATGGTTTTGAAAAGTGTAATGATTTTTAAATAAGGATAGTTTAAAATCAATCGAACATTACAGAGTTGACGTCTTAAAACAAATAAACCTTCACAGAAGCGGTGAATTCAACAGCTGTAACACGCCACTATGACTGTTCCTTTTTCTTGACTAGTAGAGTACAATTCAGTATCTGTCCGCTAGTAATATTGCCAGAATCAAGGGTACCCGGTTTTACCCCGCTCTGCCCTACTTCCAACCCGCGGAAATCGAGGGATAAGCAGACAGAGGGTCAATGGGAACATTTCGTGGAGACATTCGTTCATTTACCTGATACAGGTCAAGTGGACCCGCAGTATTTTTATAACCAGCATTCTAGATTTATTACTTTTTGGACCAAATCCGACAACTGACGAATTGTCTGTAAATCTGTCTACTCTTGTGTATATGAGCGCGGTATCTCAAAAACACAAAAATCAGATTAATTAAATTTGGTATGCTATTGTAAGGCTCCAATTTATTTTTAAATTAATTTCGGTAATAAAAGAGTGAGTGGCGACGGAACAACAAGATTATGACGTCAGAGTGGTAAACATTGTTATTCGCTTGTCGTTTTGTATCGTTATGTTATCGTTATCTGTTCGCATTTTCATCAATTTAACATTATCTTTTTTTATAATCTTTGGCTATATTTCAATTCTAAATTTATTTTTAAAGTCTTTCATTGTCTAAGACATTTATTTTATACTATCTTGACACCAAAATTGTTGTTATGTAAAAATTTGAACTCAATCAGACAGGGTGATCTCAATCATGCTCGATTCCTTTCATTAAACACAAAGTGCGCCATGTTGTGGAACATATGAGAAAGTCGAGAGGAGAACACTCCCGCTGGTTTATTTCATAATCAGTTAAAAATTATAATTTTTATGAGATGAGTTTTTATCGTTAAAACTGTAATCACATAATCACAAACTGTCTGTGTGAAATCAATTTCTAAAAAACGTTTCAATTGTTAATATTGTTATGTTTCTGACGAAGATAAAACATTCATAGTTAACCCTTAAAAGCCCGATTTTTTTTAAATTGATTTTAAACTGTTTTTCATTTCTTGAATAAAACATGAGAAAAATGTTTTAAAAAATCCTATTTTGTTTAAAGTATTGTTCATGGCTAAAAAAACAGTCTGCTACCAGCTGACAACAGTGGGCTTTATTTCAGAAAAAAATTTCCTTGATAAAATTCTATAGTGAATGAATTCTCAGATGAATTTTAATAAATTTTAATACGGATAAGGAATTTCCTACAAAATTATAGAATAAAATATGATTTTCTGAAGCATACAAACAAAGCTAAAATAGTGCAGACTCAAATGAAAAACATCAATTTATTTTTATTTTTTATCAGCACTCAGGCTGCCATTTATATGTTGTAAATTTATTTAATAAAAATGTCAGCATGTATCCTATTGGCAACTACAGGCATTAGAGCTTCAGTCTTATACTCAAGATTTTAGAAGACAAAATTGGATATGTTGCTTAAAGGCGATTCCGTGCTTTTAAGGATTAACTTCATTTCATATCTATGTTACTGTGAAAGACCGAAACTGGAGAATGTCGACTTTCACCGGTGAAAGTCGACATTCTCCAAATGTGAATGTTGACATTCACCGGTGACATTACTATGTGAATGTTGACATTCACCGGTGACATTACTATGTGAATGTTGACATTCACCGGTGAAAGTCGACATTCTCCAGATTTCGGTCTTTCACGGTAACATTTATACAACCAGATGTATAATGTTATGTATTAAGTAGTTTTAAAGAAATAAAATGTAATGCCACATTTTATTTTTGCAGGTATTTGTTGACGGATCCTTATATCTGACAAATGTGCAGCTTATACACGGTGGCAATTACACCTGCCATGCGCAGCATAATCGCGACGTTGTCCAGACGCATATCCTGCATGTTCACAGTAAGTACAAATTCGTTTATTTAAATCTGTTTTATAATTCATGAGACAAAACAGTTAAAAATTATTCACCTGCAATCTTAAGATGAGGATTTATTTTAAATTTTCGAATTATTATCTTCAGACAACCCTTTTAAGAATGGATTTAATTAAAAATAAAGAAGGGAATTTTCATTTTAATAAAAGGCTAAGTAGTATTTAAATATTTATACAACTACTTAAATATAGGCGATAATTGCTGCGACGTTGAATTGAGCTTTCCTTTTTAATTCAATACTCATTCATTTAATTATAAAATTAAATCTTCTCTGTACCATAAAGCATTCTTTATAAGATTTTTTCACATGTATGATCGGAATTAGAATATTTGCCTAACGATTAATACCATGAAGACATCTTTAATTAAATAATAAATTAAGTTTTTCTCAAAAGATTCTTCTTAAATCTCTCGGATTGCAAAATAAACATTTTGATTCTAATTAGATCTTCTGTTCTTTTAGATAAGACATTTTGAGATAAATTTTCTTCATACAAAGAAGCACTTAAAAAATTAAATATCAAACGTCCTACTAAAATTAAGGCAAATTATGCTGAAACGAGTTTGTGATTTTGTTCCGAATTTTTTAGTGTTATCAGTACGTGTTTAAGAACCTGCTTTCAATATCTACTTTTTTGTCCCATTGATTTTTAAGAAATGTAAAGTAATATATCTGTCTTTCTATTCCTTCAAATAATACCTATCATCACTTCCTTTTATCAACAATGTCTAGAAAACGTAATTAATATTTAATTTATTTTACTTTACTTATATATAGTTATAACGTTTTTTTTATACATTTAATCTTATCTTTAAGCTGAAGATCCTACTTTTGATGATTATAATTTGTTAATGGCCTAATGCTTTATTTCGTTTCCTACAGAGACTTAGCTTGGATAAACAGAACGGAGTTTAATGGAAATGCAGATTAAATTATATTTCTGATCAACAGTTTATGACTATTAAATTAAAAATCAAATTAGAATTTGTAATATTTAATGATTTCGTGTAATGGAGTCAATTCACGTGACGTCATAGTCATATGATAGGCGTACCTGTGCATCTGATCTAGTATCTAAGTGCACTTTATCTTATGCTGTGCTGTGACGTTACGCTCTTTCCTCATTTGTAAAATGCACAATGGATTGCGAAATTAAAATGACTTGATGCATTTTGCATGTATATCGTGAACTTCAAAATTAACTGCAATACTTTATATGTAGGAGCCATCTAAAGATTAAACAGTTTTATTTTACAGCTGCATTCCCGTGGAGTGATATATTTAATGTGTTAAATACTAGAAGCCATGGGTCCTTTTAAGTTTTTTCAATTATTCAATTATTTTTTGTAAAAAAAAAAGATAGAAAAGTGAGCAGGAAATATTTTCTTTGTTTTTCACAGAATTTTAAACATATAACACTTTGTTAAGTTGCTAAATGTTACCTATAGTCGCAACTAGTATTTATGAATATGTTTATTAAAACAAAATATAGAAACAAACAAAAAATAGTAACAAAACGTTTATTTCTCATCAGAAATGTGCGTTAATGATGTTTTCTTGTTCCACCTACATGAAAATAACATACAGCGGCATAGCAAGCGTAAATGGCGCCTGGGCTTTAAAAAAAAGAAAAGAAATGCCTTAATATTTTTTTCTTCGCAGTGTTTCCCCAAGAAAGGAAACAGGGGCATCAATACCCTCTTCCCCCAACTATACGCCACTGAACTTATGCGAAGTTGATGTACTAATCTCATTTAATAATAAATGTGATTTTACTACTTGTACATAGGAGACTTCTTGAAGGAGAAGAGTTAAAGATAGTTAAATTAATCATATCAATGAAATCTTACTTAGAAATACAAAGTAATATTTCCAGTTGTAAATGTGGATCCACTAGAACAGGATTTTCTTAAATTATGATATATGTACCTCTAATGGTGTATTATATTATTTTTGATGGTACAACTTTTACTCAAAAGATTTAAATGAATGTTCAAAGGAGATAGCTTAAGGATTTTTTGGTTATAAAGAAGGTATAAATATAAGTATATATTTACGATAAAGCGATAAAATTTGGAATGCCTTTCAACACATCATATATTTGGGAAATTGGCTTTTCTGCTATAGTATTAGTTCAAAATAAAAATAGGGCGCAGATGCAACTTGAACCTGACTTACTCTTGAAGCTGATGAAGATAATACCCGAGATATCGAAATTGGTTACAATGAAATTCTCATTCGTCTCATTTATCCTCACCAAATATAAATCTTAATATTCATATTTTGTATTATTACACACTATTTACTGAAATATATACAGTATATTTATATTTTATAATGTTAAATAATATATAATTAAAATGCTTTATTCTTTTATTATGAACAATCCATTTAGGATACATTGGTTTTAAATTGGAAAATGCTTCTATGTTTGTATACATATTTTCTATTCTTATTTTACTAAATTTAAAATGTCTGAGAACCCCTGGAATAGAGAGATGATGAACTTGTGCCATTTTTCATCATATATTTGATGGTTATCTACTTTTCTTTCGTAGCCATTCCTGAAGTCCACGTGATTCCGAAACTCCAGTCCCGGGCACCTGGTGAGCTAGCAGAGATGGAGTGTCACGTGATCGGTGTCCCCACCCCCGCCGTCTCGTGGCTCAAGAACGACGAGGAGCTCAAGCTCATGACGGACAAGTACACCATAGTTGGTGAGTGCAGCACACCACACTCGCACGTGACTACAGTCAATGCTCTCGAGAGACTGCCGTACTTGTAATGAAAGCTTTCGTGTCTACAACGAAATTTCTAATTTATGCAATTAGAGTTTTAAATCTGAAAAGGGAGGAAAACTCGAAATTTTTAAGCTTGAAAGTTTTGCGGTGCTTGAAATTGATTCTCCGCTAATATTGAATGAATATGCATTTTGGTGGTCGATAATATACCAAAAATAGATTTACAGTTATCGAACACTGTAAATATTGGCATATTGTTTAGAAAGCTACCTTTTTTCTGCCAAATCTGGAATTGATAAATTTAGGGAGCTCAGGTTTTATACATGATGATTATGAAATATAGAGTGTTCTAAAGAGATTATCCTGATTTCATTTGATTATAATTTTACTACTAATGTATTTTGAACAGACATACAAATGTTGATCAAGTTCTATTTAAGACTCTCAATATAAACTCCAAAACTCACTGTAATCTGTCACTCATTTTTGACTGCGCCTGTTTCTCAAAACTTTTGCTTTCACATCTGGATCGTAATACAGATTAGATATTACAGATATTGAGATAAAAGAATAAAATGTTTTTACCAATTAGTAACGTTATTTATTGAAGAGATAATACATAGAACTTCAATTCCTACTAACTTATTTAGCATATAGCTTTATGAAATATTTTATTAAGTGCATGCCCTATCATTTTGATTACACCATATGAATTAAGCATGTATCTAGTAGTACATAAAAGAAAATAGTGTTGTTTTTATGTTCTCTTCCAACTAACGCTGTTTGTGGATGATTTGCTATTTAGGTAATGGGACAGCTCTCCTGGTCGGTAAGATCACGTACAGCGACACGGGCGCCTACATGTGTGTGGCTAGCAATCCCGCGGGGATGACCAGAGACATCACATCCCTCATTGTTCAAGACCAGCCGACGCCAAGTAAGCATCTTTCCTTACATCAGATGCTTCTTCCATTGCGTCCTGCTTATTTTAGCAGCCGCAAGTGTATGGAATAACAACTTCCCACAATCCTAGAAATGATTTGCAGTGAAGGTTATTTTGTCTGATTCCCTATATAGAGTGTTCTGCGTGGAATGTAGTTAATGAGTTCTTTTGATAATTGCAGCAATGGGATATGGTTTCGATGTTCATATCTAATAATAAAAGTGTATCTAATATACAATTTATTTGAGTTAATATTGTTTTCAAGATAATAATCATACAGTAGATCATTCTGTCATCTTTGATTTTATGCCTTAACTGTTGTTAATTTCACAACTCAACCTATAGCATTTTGTACTTATAAAGCTGTAAATACCGAAAAGCTCATAGGTTTGGTAATAAGCATTAGTAAGGATAAGAATTAAAGTGAAATATAGGGGTGCAGTCCACTATTAGTCAGTGAAAATTGCAAATATGTATTCAGGTTCTGGTGACGTACGCGACATCAAAAAATACAATAACTACAAAATGATTTATTATAGAGTATTCTTATACAACTAAATTTTTGGCGCACAGTACTGGAAAGTGAGCGATGAGAACGGTGTTAATGGTCTCAGATTTGTCCTTTAAGGACGTCATTGCCAATCCATTTCCTCGGTTGGGACACATCCAGTCCTCTTCTCTGGGTGGTTTGCACATCGCGAAAAAATTGTGCTGGAGCATCAACTTGCATAAATATCTTCAAACCACGTGACACGCTGCTCTGTGGTCAGTAAAGTGAGGCAACTTTAACTTTATGTCAGACATCGTGAGAGAATTCACGAACGCATTCAGATATCATTTTTCATCCGCTTTCACTTTCCTCTGAAGTTAGTGCCTGCATACACATTTTCTGGATTGTTACTGGTTTGTGATACAATGTACCATCCCAATTTTTGACTAACTGAGCAATACTATATATTATTAAATGATTAGATATCAGTGATAATATAAAATTTTCCAAGATTTTGTTTTGATGAGGAACACGGAAATTCTTAATGACAAAACGGGAATTCTACGTTAGCACTTGTAAATCCTCAGTTATCAAAATATTGAAATTTTCATATTCCATGATTTGCTTTATCCTGCTTCGAATGGTGTATGATGCTTGAGTGCGAAACCTACAAAAGGGGGAAACTAATATTGTAAGTTTGACAAAAGAGAAGTCCAGAAACAAACTTAAAAGTAAGCAAATTTTTTTCTTGTTGCTAGTGAATACCTGCCCTACTTTTGTGCGTTTATCATAGTGATCGGTTAAACAAGTGTATCGATATAGATTTGTTCATGGAAATACACAGAATCCAATCGAACCAGATTATGTAACTGAAGTCCCCTAAACACTACGAAGTTAATAATCAAACAATTTCATCAATCAAACCGTAAGTATTCTATGTTCTCGTTAGGATAACTTAAAAGTTTTCTACATCATCTGAAGCATGTTTTAAGAGGTATTCAGCAATAAAATCTTTGATAACTCTTTAAATATCACTACGTCTACCTTTAATAACATTTACAAGAAGACATAGATAGACAAGCAAGTGAACATTTCAATATACGAGCACTTGCTTGAACTTTTAAATACTTAAAACATCACTTCAGCCCCAAAATTGTACCATATGTGAAGGATTTAAATTTTTTCCAGCTGCTCCATCTGAGGAGCGACGGTTTTTCGTGTTCCATGACTGGGGCGTGTCTGTGTTCGATCCGGACAACTGTCGCCTGTACCACCAGATCCAGAGCACGGACGTCATCCCAGGCACCCAGGAATACGTCTGTGGGGACCGGGGCATCAACTGCTCTTGGGGACACGCCATCAACGTGGCAGACCGGTACGTGTACGTCACGCAGCCCACCAAAGACAGGGTGCTCATCATCTCCAGGGTGCAGATGGTCGTCGTCGATGTGAGTGACCTTTTCTTTCTTTTATCACGTACAAATATGATGTCGCTTTGGAAATAAAGTTGACAGTGCCATCGTGAGCAAATAAAATAGTTTGTGAGTGTTGTTGAATCAGTGGTAACGAGCCGTTCCCGTTCAATCCGATGATATGCGATTAATTGAATGACCGATCCGCAGAAATAATACGAGCGCTGAGAACCATGCAAAATAGGCTCCATTACGAAGGTCTCATTCATGGAGGCCTCACAAAGATGTATGTCCCATCATCAGCGATGGAATAGTTACCTTGCCTAAGACCATTGCTCCCAAGGGAGTCGGGAACCTTCTTACTTTTACAGCAACTTCTCATTCTCATAGTAATCGAAATGTCCCCTGGCGGGAGCGTAATGAGGATAAATGGCCCGAGACATAATATGTTTTATACCCTCTCGTCATGCTATAATAACATGTAATAAAAGGGATATTATTCTACCTTCGCAATGCCCTCCAAGACTGTTACCTGGACCCTTTTTAAGCCACTGTGTAAAATTGAATGCGACCCCATGTTTCCAAAAATTTTACTTTCACTCAAATTTGAATAATAAATAAAAAATGAACTATTAATTAACGATAATTACACGAAAATTTACTGAAATTGTCCGTTCCTCGTTAAGCCACTGTAAAAAAAAATTGCCCGCGACCACATATTTGGTAGAAAAATTTAATTTAATCCTAAATTTAAATAATAAAAATGAAGTGTTAATTAATGATAAATACAATAAAACAGTTATTTAGAAACTTTAATGAAATCTTTTAGTTCTTGATTAATCTAAATTATTTCGATATACATATTTCAAAGAATCTGAAATAACAAGAGCCTGTAAGAGTGTTCGAGAAATCAGTATATCTGTACTTACCCTATTTGGGGCCGTGACTCTCAATTTAAACACCTCTGCTCTGGAGTGGAATACACGTCCATTAAAATTCATATTAACACATCATTAACTTAAAATTTCATTTTTTTATCTCTTTCTCCGTTCAAGCAATTATTGTATACTAAATATCTTTCACATCAACATATTAAATGCTCCGGACTGAAATACTATTAATCGGAAAAAAAATTACCAAAAATAATAAACATTTAATTCGAATCCTCAAACTGAATGACTATGATAAGTGCAAAGCCACTGAAAAAAAAAGGAATTAAATTAACTGTTTCCATTAGTTAACATTTACTGTGCTTCTTTGTCATTTTGGTTTGTACATTTAGGCAGAACTGTTAGCCAATCAAACATATTTCTAAAATTTTTTTCTTCTGATAAATACATATGATAACAGCATTCATTTTTCGCAGACATGAATATAACGGGGGAAAATGTTAAATGTTCATAATGTTAAACGCTAATCTGTTACATAAAACATTCTACTGTTTTATGTATCAGATCAATTTTTTATAATCAAACTTAAGTATCTGATGCATAAAACAGTAGGGAAAGAATATGTTTTATGTATCAGATACTTAGGTACTATTCCTCAGAACTGCTTCCCCTCGAGCAATCGAGTCACAAACCCAACATGGTTGAAAACTGTCTCTTGCTCCCTCTGCAGGTGGTGGTAACTGACAAAGTGCCTGTGGATATTCATTACGTGCCTCACCTGGATCAAGTGTGGATCGTGTGCTGGCGTGGGAGGGAGGACAGGGGGACCAAGACCATCCAGATCATACGAGACGCCAGTCAAAAGAAGAAACACCACACTGTGCATCCGGAACCCGTCGATGGACATTTTGACTTGGTAAATATGACTTTCAGTACTTTTTTTTGACTTGGTAAATAGACTTTTAGTACATTTTCCGTCTGTTGAATATATAAGTCTTAAATATACTGCTTAACCCTGGAGAGATCGCACTCTGAAAGTTTAAACTTAGGTCGCGTGGCGTCTGACACATGATCATACTTATTTTAGTTTTACTTTAATGATATCCTTCATTTTTTTTATTTTCATAAGTTTATCTCTGCTGCTCTACATCTTATGTCATTTTTATTGGGGAGATGCAAGTGAAATAATAAAATACTCAAAGGGAACTGATTTTATTCAAAATACTGTATAATATAAATAAATATTTTTCAGTCTCTTTCATGAATTAATTTCAGTCTCTTCGCTGACATTTCAAACGTCATCTAATTGTATCAGTGAGAATAAATAAATAAATAAATTTTTTAAAAATGTTTACCAAAAAATATGCTTTTCCACCTATAAACTTACTGTGAACGAGTTGGATTCCGGCAACTTATGACTCTTCTATTTTTCTTTTATTACACATTTTCTTCTTTTGCTTTTCATCTTCCTTCGTTTTCCGTATTATTCTTATGTTTGTTCTTGTAAAGTGTGTATTTCATTCTTTCATTATTATTTGTTTTTGTCCCTGTTATATGTATTTTCTTTTTCTTTAAAAAAAAAATTCACCTATAACCATCCGAACAGGAAAGGAGCCAAATGGCTCTAAACACGGGGATGCAGGTGGTGTAATGTAATGTGAACGAGTTGGGTAGGATTGCGTCTGGCAGACTACAACGTTGACTAAAACGGCCTTTATCATGATTGACAGGAAAACCGTAACTAGAAAGGGACCATTCCAGAGGAGTTGGGATAGAGGTAGATGGCCCCCCAAAGACAAAATTTTTTTCAACTACGCTCAATAACGAAGTAAAATTTGTGTGGCGTCTGTCAGACGGTTTCGACATCTCCAGGTTTAGCCGTTTAAAAAGAAGCTTCACTTGACACAAAACCCTTTGATTTTCGTTTAACTCCTGGTCTCTTTCGATAACGGCAGTAAGTTTTGTTGTGGTGAGTAACATTCAGTCATAAACAGACGAGGGTTTAATCAATTGCTTCAATGAGTGATGGTAATACTAAAGATTCAGAAAATTTTTCCACGACACCCTTTTTCGCGATTTCTTACTGCCCAATGTCCAGTTAGAAGTAGAAGTTACACCAAAAAAGATGGAAATTAATTTATCATCTCTTTCATTTCTTTGCTTTTCTCTTTCTTTCTCTTCTTTACTTATTATCTCAGATACTTAATAAAGAGGATTTAATTGTAAATGTCTCGTAAGATATTATTCTCCCATAGAAAGACTTCGTCATTTTATTCATATTATGAAAAATTTCTCCAATTATATGAAAACCTCATCGAAAATTTAAAGGGCGGAGGAGTGAATAAAAAATCTCAACTGCTGTTGGAGGATTCTTATGTGTAACATTCTTAATTATTATTATTTGTAAGTTTTGTGTAAACTGCAGAATATATTTTATTTTGGACGATAATAAAAATAAAACTTTTCTAATAACTTCGATTTACATGAATAGTTTCAGCTTCAAAAACAAAATTAAATGTTACCGTTTTTTATTTACCATAAATGGTAGATTATCTTCAACCATGAAAAGAAAAAAAAATGTTCAGTCTTCAATATTCGTTTTATCCATTCGAAATCTTTCAAAGATCCATCAAGGTGTAAAACTCCATGGTCATGATTGCTTTATTCTTATTTTATCTATTTCCTGAATACAGATGACATTGTAATTAAGTTTTCTAAAGCGAAAATCCGACAGAAAATCAATGACATTTAATCATCTCTTTTGCGGATTTTTATATTATTTTTGTTGGATTTCAGTCTTATTTCAAAAAATAAAATGAATTTTAACGGCATTCTTTGAAAATTAAATTATTTCGGTGTAATTGAATTCTATTGATTGTTTCAAAAGTTGCGTGCGTGCGAGACATTTATTAAAAGAAATTTTTTTGTTGGGCGAAAAAATATTTCATATCATACATACATAATAACGTCAAATTAACCTTTGAAGCCTTGAAGTAACTTTAAGTGATTTTGAGTTAGATTTAATCAAAATTAGCACGATTTATTACAAAACATAACGGCAGTTTATATTTTTTGTTTTCTTGTTGCTTCTTCTAAATTCCTTTTTCTTTTTAAATGTAAATCATTAAACCTTTTCAGTAAACCGCTAGTCGTGGGCATTGGAGTGTTTTCTCACATAGAAGAATTAATGCATCAAAACTTTACGTGGAAGTGTAGACTGACGCGCATTAGGTAACCAGTTAGGGAAACTCGGCGACAGTAAAAAGACTTCAAATTTCATAATCCTGGTGTTCATGCCTAATCATAAAGAAATTTCTTAATTTTTTTATGAGAGTCCTAATAAATGCTAAGGGTTTTTGAAAACGTTATGGCAAAGTTGAAGATCAACTATTTAACACTTTTGGCTCAGTTTCGTTTGCTAGTAGTTGATACTTGCGCTTTGAAAGAGATCTTCAACCTCGCGCACGATTAGCGGATAAATTTTTAATGTTGCGGTTGAATCTCGTTACAAACAGTTCGTTTGTATACTAATTAATACTAATTATCAAATTTGTTAAGTATTTGTTTAAGTAGTTCACAATAAATGCCTGTCTTAATTCTTTTCAGTCGTTTTCCTATGTTGTGAAAGCTAGTTTCTTGTTAATTGCTGGACCTACGACTAATTTTTCAAAAGTTTTGTCTTAAAATAGCATTGTAAGATAAACTAGACTTTTTTCAATTTTTTCAGTTTGTTTATTAATATTGAGGTAAAATTTATAAAGTATTTTTATCAGTATTATTCAATATTATTTTGTACATAAATCTTATAGTTTGCTTGTTTTTTAATCGATCTCCTCCTTTGTCAAAGTCAGTGCCTTTTTACAAATCATTGGACCTACGAAGGACTTTTCAAATGTTTATCTTACAATGGTACGACTTTTTTTCCCCCAACAGGTGAGTGGTTTGTTTATTCCTCCAACACAAGACCTGGGGCATGGTTGGAAATACGGCTACGTTGTGCACACCAACCAGAGGGGAATGTACAAGTTGGATTTGCAAGCAATGAAGTACATCAAGACTGTAGATCTGACGCCTTACAACTGTGCTCCGAAAACGGCAGATTTCTCAACTCTAGGTAATGAAATATTTTCTGAGTATGTTGTATATGATTTTCCGTTCCTTTAGAATGCCGCCTTGAGCAAACATCAGCCTTTTGCGGAAATCCATTTATAAAATTATGACTTATATAAATTGAAAGATAAGATTCTCAAAATATCACTGTTACAACTGCAAAGTATTTTTTTCATATGAGTTATTCTTTTTTTTAGTCAACATTGGAAAAAAAAATATTGGACAACTTGCTATTAAGACTAATGAAATAAACAAAATAGTGTAATAAAATTCACATTACAATATTTTGTATGTCATGCTATAAAAATACAACAGAACTTTTCCGACTCACATTTATAAGTGAATCCTGTGTTCATTGTGGAATATATTTTAAAAAATAATTATTCACTGAAATATTTTCGAACACCTTTTGTTTAGGACTTTCCGTCCTACAAATAAATGAAATCCCTCCCAAATCACCTTCGGCCATTTCTATATTTCCGACAGCAAAAGTTATATTTCACCTCGACTATGATCTTTGTTATAATACTCATATTGTGACCATCTGTAAAATTGTATAATATGAGCATCTGTAAGAGATAATTCTATATTATGATTATCGATACATGACATATATTATAATTATCAATAACAGATAATCGTTCCATTCATCCTTTCGACAAAGCATTTATCTTCGCCAAAGCCTTTCTGTATAGCCAAAATTTTTAATCAAATGATCGTTTTTAAAATTAGAGGTATTTACAAATTTTAACTTATCGTTTCTGAAGAAGATTCGTCCCACTAAATGGCGCCAGCCTAATATAAATACAGTTTGGAAAATTAAAGTATCAATGTTCAGAGCTCTGTAGGGAAAAAAAACAGTGATGATAAGAATGTTAATTCTTCGTAGTATGCATTTCAGAATTTGGAGAAACTAATGACGTTATGTATAAATAAATAACAATAAGAAAAGGCAAAGAAACGTCAACATTTTTTACCTTACACAGAAACAACATTTTTTATCTTAGAAACTCTTCAGCAGTAAGGTAATTACTTTAAATTCGTTATATAAATTGGCATTTTGGTGTTTATGGTAATCGTAAATATGTATTGCATTCCTATACCATTTACAGTTTCTAATTAGTACGCATAACGATTATCATTGAATTAATTATTCTACGACGACCATTCATCTGCGTTTATACTAGGAACTGTTTCTCTATCGTCCCGTTCATTTTGGAATTTTCTGAGTCATTCGTTTCACAATGTTCTGAAATGCATACAACCGAGAGTAAGTGTTCTTCTTACTGCTGGTTTTTTTTCTCTACGATGCTCTGAATAGGGTTTATTTTAATTCTAAAATCCTGTAGGTGAATTAAAGGTTTGATATTCACGAAAATGTAAACAAAATTACCGGAAGCAGATTTCTATAAAAGAACTTCTGCTTTATGTTGATCGCAATTAGTATTGTATGCAATAGACTCTTCGTAAAAGAAGAGATATATAATCTATATAAATAAAACGGAAACGCCAATTTTTACTTTCTCGTATACGAAATATACAAAGAGAAAGTATTGTAATCTTCAAAATATTCGAACTCGAAATTTTGACGAATCTCCACGTTTTAGACCTCCCCGAGTCCGAAAAACACAATTTTGGAATTATGTCTATCTGTGAACATGATAACTCAAAAATGGTTTGAGCTATACTGATGAAATTCGGTATATGGGCTTTACACAAAATTAGTAGATTTCTGTCAAATTTTGGACGATATCCGTTTACGAGAAGTCGCTCTGGCTGTGTGTCCGTGTTCATATAGACACGATAACTCAAAAACTTAAATAGCTAGATGAATGAAATTTGGTACATAGTTTTATCGTCACGAATGTAGGTCAGTATCAAATTTTAAACTAAATTCGTCAAAGGGTTGACTGTCTGTCGGTCTGTATATTCTCATGCATGTGAATACTATAACTCCTAATAAATAAATGAAAATTAGCATGAGGTCTTATAACCCTAATTGTATATCTCTTTCGTTTCGTGTAGACCAGTTTTCGTTTCAGTCGGTTGAAAAAGGGCGTTCAGATTGCATATTCAGTTTCTTCACCATACTACGACGCAAAAAAAGCACGACCACTTGGCTTTCCCCACCTGTGTTAGGGACTGGCGCGTGTTACTGCCGCTTGGTGTATTTTTTCCCAACCCGTGTTAGGGCGTATACGAGAAAGTTTAAGGGAGACCACTCTCCTAACTTTCTCCTCCGCTTTCCCTTGGTTTTGTGCGCTATAGAAATCCAAACTATTGAATATATTTTCTTCAAATTTTGCTCATTAATACTATGAAGCAGAAGAAAGGTTTTAGTGAAGTTTTCGTGACAATTAATTGAATAGTTATTTTTTTATAAATAAAAAATTGTCTTTTCACTGCACATACGCAGTTCATGCTCTTCTGCTGACAAACCTAGATGTCTAAACGATATTAATAGCTTAAGGAGAACATTAGCTTTTAGCAGTTTTTAAGAGTCGTTTTGTTCAATTGATATTCTCATCTATCCTATTAAAATTCGAAGGTAAACAAACGTATGTATGTATGTATGTCCTTCTATCTTCTCACGAACCGCCGAACGGAGAAGCGCGCGGAAAGTACCAAAAGATGGGGAATAATTCAAGGAATCCATTTCGGCCATTTAAATATCGAAATTTTAATTAGTGAAAAAGATATTAATTAAAAACTAATTTACAACAATACTTTTCATTGTTTCGGATACTTTATAACAATACTTTTCATTGTTACAGCGCAATTCAAAATTTATTTTATTGTTGAGGTCGTTTACTTTAAAGAACATTGTTACAACAACAATAAAAAAGTGACGCTGACAGAGATAAAAAATGTATTGTTGAAAGTGTATAAATTCTTTTTTTTATCCCGTGATATAACGTCCAACAAAATCATTTTAACGAAATTAAAAGGGGTGTTTTGTTTCTGTAAAGTTATGTACCGAAAGATATAGATTAGTTATGTTAGTGATTTTAATCATTATTCATTGATTTGATCAAGTTTAAATATTTGTGGAAGCTTCTATTTTAAGCTGATATTTGGAAGTTACTATTTTTGCTTTGTTCAATTCTCGCTTTTTCCGATGCCTAAAAGAAAAAGAGGAATTACAGGGGATGCTGCCAGTAGACGGGAGGCAATTAGAAAACGTGAAAGGAGAGTTGTTGAAACTGAAGAAGAAAGAAGTCGCCGATTGTTAACTATGGCACAACGCGGCCAGGACAGAAGAGCCGAAGAAACAGAACAACAACAAAATAGCCGATTGTCAGACATGGCACAACGTGGGCAAGAGAGAAGAGCCGAAGGAACAAACGAACAAAGAAATAGCCGATTGTCAGCCATGCTACAACATGCAAGAGAACGCCGTCTAAATGTTATTGAAGGACAAAATC
>BGPR01000135.1:660070-767137 GCA_013235015.1 Araneus ventricosus | reverse complement strand
TACACTCATTGTTGTCATAATGGAAATATAATTGAGCAGGCTTCAGTTTATCCAGTGGAAATGAAAGGATTGATGGATGGCTCCGATGAATTATCAGTGCATTTCAAAAATAACATAAGGTCGTACCAGTGTTTCAATGGGTGCACAGATTGTACCGTCTACAAAGAGAGGAGCGTATTGCTTTAGAATTCATGGCCAAATTTACCACAGGACCTCTCATCCACACCCAGCTGAAGCAGGAGGTGAAAACACTAATACAACACACTTCAACAATATTATAACACACATTAGGCATGTGTCACGTGACCTCAGGTATTATTCGATTTAGCCCGTGCAACGCCGGGCCATACAGCTAGTCTTAATTAAAAATCATTTCAGACGATAAAAACATTTTGTGTATTATAATATTTTATACAAAAGTACTTTTTACATTAAAAATATTTGACGTTATCCCGAGCAGCGCCTGGTATATCAGCTAATAAGACATGAAATTGTCTGATTGAAAAGATTATTATCATTAATTTATCTCAACTTCACTAATAATGATATGTTTTGAATTTCAGGCGGTTTTGCTATCCTAGAATGCCGTGAACCCATCACTGATCGTCCGACTGGACAAGTCGTTCTCGACTATCTGACCGACACTGTTCTTTCTCACAAAACTGCTCTGTACGGTCAGCCACATGTCTCGCCAGACTCCAGGCATGTGGTGACTCTGGAAAGGACCAACAACAGCGTTATCATTGTGGCACAACAGATCACAGAAAATGGTAAGATTGGTTTCTAGTGATCGTAGCTTGCGCAGTGATATTTGGAAAAATAAAAAAGGTTAATAAAATGTGCCCTGAATACTTGTATGTAAGCATACTTAAAATAGTTATTATCAAAACAATTAAATATATAAAAACCTTCCAGTGACAGAGGAACATGAATTAGAGGAAGAAAGTTATGGATTCTATCTTCCGACTGTTCTCTTAACCGGCATTATTTAAAAAAATTAGTGAACCGATGTTCATTTTAACAACGAATTGGTCGTTGCACTCTGGCTGGCTCCTGGAAGTTTTCCTGAAAGCGAAACGCAAATGGGCCAATTGACCAGCCCTATTGGAAAGCAACCTTATTGGAGCCAAGTCTGATTTCTAGATTATTTTTAATAAAGACTGCATTATTTCGTCGCTTAACAATCAACACCACCTATCTCAATTTTTTGAAATTTCTAAGAGGAAGATTCAAATGAAATTTTCGCAACTAATAACGAATATATCTGAATTTTTTAAATATCTGCTATGAACATGAGACAGCATGTTTCAACAACATATGGAAAAAAATAGAAATATTCGTTACTGGTTGCGAAAAATTCATTTGAATTTTCCCCTATGAAATTTCAAAAAATTGAGATGGTGTTGCTTATTAAGCGACGATTTATTGTAAATTTTATTCATCTTGAATCCAATAATACCACTTTTATGTGCCTGTTGGCCATCTTCAAGCTAGAGTGTTCTTCTCCCAGAGGGTCAATTAATGCTCTAAAACCAAAGGGCTAAACTGGCTCTTCTGGATGTTGAATGAATGAAAAGTCAGACTTCTACCCCAGGTGCTCCGATATCCTTTGACAAGCAAAATATGTCACTTTCCTTTTATCATTAGTCCTTGATATATGAACTTGACTAGATTTGCTAAACCAATCATCATTAATAATGTATAATACATTAATTATCATCTGAATTATGGATTAATTAATTTAAATTGTGGATAAATTTAAGGCCTATCCTAATTGATTTCTTTTTAATGTATGGTTAGTGCGGTATCGAGTTTCTACCACATTCACCCTATCGCACCCCTGATGGATTTCTTTTCTTGGAGAAACCTGAAACATCATGATTCTATCTCATGACCAACTAGAGTCGGTGAATGCAAATTGAGAGCAGTGACTGAAAGAGAGTGCGACTAAATATCTATTGCCTTTATCAACGTTTACAACTCCATCACACGACCGTACCATCAGTGCCTGGACAACAAAAATCAATATTTCGAGCACTTACGATGACAGATTCACGATAACAAAAAATTCAACATTTTCGTTAAATAATTTAAGTAATTTATTCATAACTAAAAATTCATTAATTACTCATAAACGTGTTTTAGAAGGTAATATTATAGTTTGATACAAATCTTTTGAAATCTTGCATGTGATTTCGAAGATATATTAGGAAAGTTGTTCAGAAGAAAAACATACCTAGAATGCAAAGATTAAAATGCTGTGTTCTGATCTGTTTATCTTTAAAAAAATAAACATTAATTCCTAAATGTATACAATACTAGAATAGTTTATGCCCGTAATTTATAAAATGAAACGTCTTTAAAACCAACATTTTTGCTTTACGTACCAGAAAACCAATTCCAAAGCTAAGTAAAAGGCCGCGTTGGCCTGGTGGTAAGGTCTCGGCATTGGAGCTGGAAGGCTCCAGGTTCGAAACCCAATTCCACAGAAGAATTGTCATGTAAGCGAGCCTGGTGCACTCGAAATCTAGCGAAGCTCATTCGTCCTCCCGTTGGTGAAATTTGGAAACGGAGTGCCGGCTCAGGTGTCGTCCTCGTCATCTGACCACGATTCAAAATTACAATGCCCATCCCTAAATAGCTGTCATGTTGTTTCAAAAAGGGAACTAAAATAAAAGATTTTTTTAACTGCCTATCTTCTCTCACTTAACCCACTTTCTGTCATCACAGGTTTGCGATTCCTCTTCGACGTGAAGACCACCCTCCAGATCGGCGACATCACCTTCTTCCCATCCCGAACCACCCACAACTACGACCTGTACGCCAGTTCCTCCACCAAAGAGGACATCCTCTTCGTGAACCTCGCCGATGGGAAAGTGGAAATGATCACTGGCATCGGGCGGTCCATGGACCCCATGGTGGCCGAGTGGGGCAACACCAACCGACCCATCTCCAGCGCAGGAGTGTTCGGCACCTACATGGTGACCACTGCCAATGAAGCCATCTTCGTCATCAACGGGAAGACCAGGACCGTGAACTGTGAAATTGGAAGCACGGTCCATCCGAGGATGGTGGTTTGGGCCAAGGCTCCTTGAAGCAGGCTGAGACTTTTAGGCGGCTCCTTGTAAATGACCATGCCGGACAGTTGGGGGTTCCATCCTCCCGACAACACCTTAGCCTTACAGTACGGCTTTAATGCGCACGGATGAATGACAGTTTATTCTAGATGTCGAAAAAAAAAATGCCTTGATATTTCTTCACCAAAACTAGTTCCAATTGTCTTTGGATATATATTTATCGTGTTTCATGCGTTTTCCCACTACTAATTCGCTGCTTCGCTTCAGGATATTCGAAAGAGAGCACATAGTCAGGGTTGATGTTCCATTCATGTGCAAAAGTTGAGTTCTTTTTCTTCTTCCTGCAAAGCATATCGTATTTCATCTCTGAACAGAATAAAAAAAGAAAAATTCTAACTCTAAAGGTGTTACTTATTTTTTTTAAATTTAATAACTTAGAATAATTTATTTGGAAAAATTAATAAAATACACATATTTTCTTTTCTATATCAATTGGAGAAGAATAGTTGTTATAAATAGAATATATGTATTGCATTAATTTTGTTGAGAATAATATTCAAGAATGTAACAGATGTTCTTCAACTGTTGCGAAAGCTGACATGTAAAGTTAAGGTGTTGGTTAATGCAGAAGACAGTTCTGCTTTGCAAAAGTGCAAGTTCTCATTCCTGTCACACGATTTTTTTTTCTCTTGTTCCAAGCAAAAAGCACTTTGCACATCGGTTCATAGGTCAATTATTTTTGTTTCAGTTACAAAACTTACTTTAATTGTAAGTTTCCCTGTTAGTAAATAACTATCAAAGATCTCAAAAGATTTTAAAAATAACCATTCAAAGAATACAATAGAATTTCCAATTAAAAATGCTTTAAATATGTGTATAGTCTAATTACATTTAAGAAAACAAGGGGAAAAATTCATTCAAGAATACAATACGTCACCTATCCATAATATTTAACTTATTAAATATTATCGTGATTTTATGACCAACTATTTAAAATTACTCCTGTTAATTATTGTTTTCAGATAAAGAAGTAAATGCGAAATAAATGAAACTTTAATAACTGTCCATATGAGCCGAGTACACTTTTGCTACAATGGATGTTGCACTAATGCTTCTGCCAATCCTGAGGTTCTCTCACATAAGCTACGTTCATAATTCCATAACCGTCATCAAAAATAACTTATAACTTTATTTTCAAATGTTTTGTAAATAGAAAAATGGAAAATGTTATTTAAATTATGATGCTCAATATTATTTGGAAGATTTTGTTTCGAAGATTCTGCAAATCTAAATTTTCCATGCTGTGATGTAAGAGAACAAATTAAAAAATTGATAAAAAGGAGAAAAAAATTGCCATATTGCTTATTTTCTGCGTTCTGAAAAAAAAAGGGTTATTATTAGGATTACAAAAGGAAATTAAAACTAGTTTAATAAAATGAACCATGTTAATAATCATACGAAAATACACCAATGAAAAATATTTCAATTTCTCAGAATTTTCATGTCAAATTAAATAACAATACTTGTATGAAATCCAATAAACAGCATTTCAGGTTGTCTTCTTTCCCTGAACGTGGCTTCAGAGATCTCAGACCCTTGCACACACTACTTGTATTATTGTATAAAATGTCCAGTGTATATGTATTTTTTACTTTAATTTACAGAAATGTATATTGAATTTACTTCTATTTTTTTCAAAAATAGATGTAGATTTATTCTAACAGAGACCATAAATCACACTTAGCAGCTTAACTAATGATGTGTAAAACAGTATCTTTTGATGAGTAATAATTTAGCACCTTATATTAACCTCACAGTGAAACTTTCAATGAGCACAAAGTATTTTTTCCAATATTCAGTTTTTTTAATCAAATTTACTTCGTAATTAAAAAAATAACCACATTTATAAATTTGCGAATTGTTAAAAATGGAAGTAAACAAAGGAAAAGTTCAACACAGAAATATGCTTTATCCGATTTATAGCTTTCTGTCGTCTTTGCATTTTAGGAAGAGGGATAAATGATTAAAATTTTCTTTATATTTGAAACAAAATCTCCAAAAAAAAAAAACCTCCAAAGTAAAATAATATTCATGTTTCATGAAACTATTATAGCTATTTTAAAGAGCAATAAAATTAAATTACGTGATATTCCAGAAACATGAAAAAAAAATTAGTAGAATTGAAATATGTGTAAAGGTATTTTACTAAACAGTAATTAATATAATAAATCTCTGTGGTATCCTCATCAAATCTCTAACTATACATGTATCAGTGTATTTTCGTTTATTATTTTCTAAAATATTTATTTTAATTCTAAATAGTAGTGCACAACTTAATTTTCAAACTTTCGACAGATCTCGAAAAATTTAATTAATTCCAAAAGATAAATATGTTTAATTTTTTACATAAAAAAACACCACTGAAATATATATATATTAATCAGATAACAATCCTGATTTTGTAATACGATTGTGAAAATAAATTTAGATATAATTTTTTTTTCAAAGTACGTTTTAAAACCCGTTTAATCTATTTCCAGTTGTGCACTGCTGTTTTTAGGTTAACATAATCATTTTGCTTTATATGTTTCTCTTTTGTCTAGTCTCTGAATTCACTTGTATAGCGACATGTACAGTTGACACATCACATCTAATAAAGAATTTCTGAAAAAAGTTCTGTTGGTTTTCATTTACACAAAAATGTGTCTCAAAATACAGCTTCGAGGAGACTTCCCAAAAAATGCAATGTCGTACGTATTTTCTCAGGAAATTTGCAAGAACATTGCAGTTGAAATTATGATTTAAAAAACTCAGATCATTAAATACCGTCGCTAAAAATATTGTTCAAGAAAGGCTAGCATAATAAAAATGTTTTATAAATTTCTTTGTTTAATATTCTACTTATTTTACACACTTTACTTCAATGTTTACTGAATGTTTGATAAAGCAAGTTTATAGGCGAAAAAAATATTTATTCTTGTTAGGGTATCTCTATCTCTACTAATAATAAAGGAGAGGTGTCAGGCCGCAAGACCTACGAGAGTTGGCACAAATATACTTTGAAGGGTGGGAATGTGCACCTCGGAGCCCCTTTTCTGAAATTTTAATTAATTAAATATAAGGTGAAATTTAGGAGTTATTCCTTAATAACTTCCAAAAATATTACAGCACAAAAATCATTGTACATCATCTGAAAGTGTAAAAAATTAGCTTTCCAATGATATCAATTAAATTTCCGTGCAATGTTATCTCGAATTTTAATAAATTCTTAAAACTATTTTTTGGCATAATTTACAACAATACTTTTCATCGTTGCAACGCAATTCAAACCGTGTTCATTGTTTAAACAAATATTTAATTGCATATTCTTCTTTCATTGTTGTAATCTGAGATAGGATCCTAACAATTGCTTTCACATTTTATTTCATCAAGATTTTTGTGAAATCTGTAAACCAAACTCTCCGAGATATTGCTCTGCTTACATTAAGAAATATATCCATTAAGCTGAATTGTTATGGTTGCTATGTTTCCATTCTTTTCTCGGTGTGTTTTAATCCAGCTAACATGCCGCTACCCATAAAAATTGCTGTGTCATTTTAATGTTGAAACCAAATGCATAGTTTACAAGAGGAATAAGAAAGTGAAGATAGTGCCGACAACATGGAATTAAGAGATTACATGACATGGTCAGTTACTTCAATCCATTAGGAACATTTATATAAACAATGAACAGAAGAGGTCCAAGGTCACTAATAGAACATGGGTTAAATATCTGGTGTAATATATCATGGGTAATATATCACAATCTGAAGTTTAAAATTACGTTAAGAGAACCATGAATATAAAATGATGCAAGATTCAATTGAAATCATATTCCCGGCGAGCAAGCTTGTTGCCGAAGGCGGCTAGTAGTGGTAAATTTCCTAGCATGATTCTTCCCAGCATTACTGAATGGTATAAAATACACCCATTTAAATAATTTGGCATTTTATGTAATCTAACTATAGCAAATTCGAAAACGTTTTTTTCAATGTTTCTCGATTAATACAATATCAATTACACACACACAAAAAAAAAAAAAAAAAACTTTAGTTTCCATTTGATTCTATTTAACAAATGCAATCAAATTGGACATCTTTTGAAGCCTCTCAAGACTTAATTTATTTAAGATACCGATTTCTACCTAAATATCAAGCTAGTAACCAGAATCCAAGAAAATATTAAAATTACATTGTTACATATATAGTGCAAAAAATTATATATATTTCTTGGCTTAGTACTATAAAATTCTTTCTTTTTAAAAGTTATGGATTCATTGAATTCTGAAAAATAATAATTCGTAGCATAAATGTGTGTTTGCATTATGGATTTAATAATCCCATAAGATGGGGCTTCTTAAACTCTGGGTACAGGTGGGGTCACTTGAAAAATTAGAGTAGTGTGAAATAAATCAAACTCTTTGCAGAAAACGCCAGATTTTATGTGCAGTGGACTATCATAATAACGTGCTCCCGTATAACGTGAATTTGTATAAAGCGACGAAAAAAATGTGATTACTTTTCATACAGAGCAATACACAGTTATTTATTTTTTTGAAAAGCAAATTTGTACACTTTCCTGTTGTTATATGCGCAGTTACAAATTCAGAGACATGTTTGAACTGCATAAATTCTTCCGAAGATAACGTGTAACATATCTCATCAACGTGTAGCATCTCGTATAATGGGAATTCCCATTACGCGGAACATATTCGCCACGTTATACAAGAGTTCACTGTATTTCGTTAAAACTTTACTAATATATTTAATCCATTTCTCATTCTGCTTATCATTAATGGATGCTTCATTTTTTTTATTTTGTTATATATGTACACTTTGGAGTTGAAAAAATACTTTTCCTTGATAGTCGGCAGAATACTTTGTTTTAGCCTAAATGTCGCCAGGAGTGGTAAAAAATAAAATTTCAGTTAAAGTTGCTACAAATTAAATTATATTACAATTTGAAATAAAACTGTTGCGGAGCAAAAACGTACATTTCATTTTTTAAATCATATTTATTTTCACAGATATAAAACAAATCGCAAAATATATACATACAAAGAAATTTTGTCATTTATACAAGACACAAACACATTTGACTCTTTCCAATTTTCCGTGCACTGCAGGTAAAAATGTAAAAGAATATATCAATATTGCAATTCACAAACAGGTTGTACATCTTTCAATAAGTATTTGCAATATACAAGCTACTAAGAACTACTTTTAGAATAATTCATACGGAACACAATACAATAAAAAAAGGACAACTATACATGAGCATCTAATTTTGGTTAGCATCACAGACTAAACTTGTTGCAGTAAAGAGATTCACATATGAAGAGCTAAAGGAAAATTAAGGGTCTCAAAATTAATAACAGACATTGCTTGGGTGAAAAGACTTCATTCTATTCAGGCTTTAAATGTTTATGCTCAATCAGTACAAAAACTCAAAAGAAATATTATGCAAAAAAGCAAAGCTAGAAAATGATAGCTACTCAACATAATTAAAAAAACTTAATTCCAAACTAATTTAATATGACTACGATAATTCCTAAATGTTGTTCTCCTTCAATAAAAAGTATCAAAGTTAAAGAAATAAAAGTGAAGACTAAATATCCCAAGTCATTTAAAATTCTAGAAGAGGTAAACCTAAAACAAAATATTCAACTACAAAATAAATCCGATAAAGAAAATATAATTTTGACAACATTCACCTTACACAAATACCATAATCATCAAAATTTAAACTGGTTATGAAAAATCATAGTTAACTCTATATTTTAACATTTGGAAAAAAAACAATGTATCTGTTTGTCTGCTGAAATCAAACCAGATATATTGATGTGTATGGAGAAATCAAAATAAAAAAATCTGTGTGATCAATCCAACAAGTTATTGATCTACGAAACTGATAGCTCTTCATACAGAACATGATTCAATGGTGATATGCAGAAGCACATCAAAAGAGGTAGGAAGATGAGATTTGAATAATATACAAGGTATGCATCATACAGACAAACAATTGTACATACAAATAAATATTCACCAATTCAAACACCAATTTTTTGAATACTGAAACATTTGAGCTCAAATATGTCTTGGCACCATAAATAATATTTAACACCATATTCAGTTGCCATGTAATAGACAATAATACAATGAGGTGATGCAGCATGCATCTGAAATACTATTACACTGAACATTCTATGAATTTACGTGCTGATTATACATCGTGCTGGTAACTTTATATTTTAATGAAAACAATTTTTAAACAAGCAAGAACTGCTTTTGTGTAACTTAAAAGTGGATAAATCTGCATGCATTATAGAATGCATTACATAAAAAGAAGTACATTATGGTCTCTAAAATATTTAGAAATTTTCTGGAGATTGCAGCATTGTTATCCTGAAGTAATAGCAGACCAAAATATTTTAATCGTCAGAACTAAAGGTTCAAGCAGTTTTAACTGATTTTTCTTTGAAAGAATATTCCACAATCTTTACCATGATATTTTAAAACTTAAAAACATTAATGGATTTAAGTCTAAAGTTATTACAAATATAAAGAATGTCACTTCTTTTTGATAAACTATTTTATATTATTAAAGTTTTTTTTATAAAAAAAAGATTGTACTTAAAAATTATTTATATAAGTTTAAAATTATTTGTGAATAAATACACAATGAAAAAGTTAAAAGAAAGTGTTAAAAGAAAAAAAAACACTGAAATTATTTTAAGCTTTCGTTTTATCATTTTTACAAAAATATTTCAAACTGGATACCAAAAGCACCATTTCAATAAAGTTTAAATAATTTGGCAAGGGAAAAAAATCTTTGTTAATACAAAATAATTGCTCAAAAATATATAATACTAACTGAAACAGAGAGATTTTTCTCTCAGAATGTGCCACAGCATTCGTATACAATATATTACTTCTAATAAAGATTACTGAGTAACTGAAAAAAAAGGATGTTTAATTGTCGATACATAGCACACTTGCATTAAAAAATGCATTTCTAAAATTAAAGAGTAAATCATAAGCATGCATACCAAATGTGAAATAAAAGAGATTCAGAAAAGGATAATTATTTCATTTTTTTCTCAAAAATGTTGTTGTATATTAAATAAAAGGTTACAGTTCAGAGTAATCTATAGTCTGTTGCTAAGAAATTCAAAACAAATAAAAATAATTTTTTTAAAAAATCAATCATTAATGAGATTCTTGTTAGGGTTAGTCTACAAGGGAAAAAAATTATATCACTTTAAAATGAACACAAAATCTTCACATAATTCTTCAGAAAAATGAATGATATTCAAGAAATATTATTTTTAAACAAATTTTACAGAATTTAAACAGATAACCTAATAGCCAGTGTCATGACACAACATACAACTTTATAACGACCTATAAAACAAAATGAAAACATAATTTTAAGGAAATAAATAAATTCCGTATGAATCTTAAGTATAATTAAAAGCATGTTTAGGAAAAATAAGTGATTAACACTTTTTTCTGGTGAAAGGAAATAAGAAACGAATAAAATGTAACAAAACTGAATCAAATGCTTAGTTTTCAGAATGAAAAAGCTATAAAAAAATCTTAGAGTAAATTAAAAGAAGTAATCAGTTGAAGAAAAGAACAAAAGTTAAAGGACGAAAGTTTGTTAAATATATAAAAATATCTTGGAATACAGAATTTAAATATTTTCCATGAAATGCTTTTGGTAAAATTCAACTTTATTTATGTTTCATTTTTCGATTACACGAGATACAATATACAAAACCAAAAAATTAAGTAGAGCAAGCTGGTGGGAAAAAAAATCTCTGGGAATGAATAAATGAGAGTGCGGTTGAAAAAGAAATGTACCTCTTTGTTTCCTTATCGTATGATAATTTAAGTATCCCATTTCTAATAATTTATTAAGCAACAAAAGATAAACTTTTTTTGACACTTTTCAGAAGGTAGCTTCAATTTGATATAAGGTGCTTCATATGTTAAAGTTAATTTATTAATTTTTATTGAAATAAAAATAATTAATTTCTTGTTATAAGTAATTCCTAATATTTACAAATCAAATTCAGAAAGCTCCGATGAAATCAAATAAAAACATCAACAAAAAAAGCATTTGATTCATTCATAAGTTTCGAAAAGACAATAAAATTTTAAAAAAGCATCTATTACTTGAATGAAATTTTTTAAAAATCCAGTATTAAGTTCTTGCTTTTGATGGAACAAAATCACCTAATTATATTTATCATTCAATGTTCTAAAATGTTTTATGATCAACTTAAGTAACATTCATGCAGTATGGTACAGTAAATAATTTATGTTCTTTGAGAAGCCGTGATTAAGTTTTAATAAATAAGCACATTAATCTTCAATATCTTAACTTGGAACTTCCAATTTTGAATTAAAAAGAGCATTTTGATTTTAAACGGCAAAAACCATTTACATATTTGCTCAACAGAATTTTTTAAAAATAAGTTTTCAAATGTGAAAACTTTGAGAGTAAAATTTTACACAGTTCTGCTCTGAATTTATTTTTAAATATAAAGTTTTTTATCCAAAAAGTAACACATAAATTAAGCATAGTAATTAATATTCATAAAATTACAAACTTCAAAAGAAAGGCACCTGCTTTTCCTAGATACTTTTAACAAACATGAAAAGATTTTGAATTATTTCAAAAATGTATCTTGCCACAGGTTTTACATATAAACTTTTAAGTCCTTTAAATAGTTAATCAATAGCTAGGTTTGAAATTTGGATATTCATAATTTAGAAACAATAAAATACATTAATGTGGTTAAACATACTTAAATTAGGATGTTGTTTCTAAAATAATTACAGTTATTGAAAAAGTAATAGTTTAACAAATAGCAAGAAACTGCAAATAATCTGAATAAAAAATAAAAGTTCAGACACATCTTATACATTGACAATCTCATTTCGAAAAGTATCTTGTGAAACATTACAGCTTCTTTTAAGAACACCTTTTTAGTTCAGGTTGATATTCTTAAAGCACATTTATTTACAATTAAAATAATAGGGGGCCTGCTAAATTTGCCACATGTTCACAGTTTAGCATAACAGGATGGCAAGATGCAAATTTACTACTTATCTAATATAAAAATGTATCCATACCAACATATCAAAAACATTCTAATCTCACAGTTGGTCCTTAACAATTAATTTCTGCTAGCAGAAGTTACAGAATATGTTTAAATACATGTTTCAAATTAAGACATGAAATACATTCAAATGAAATAAAACAAATAATAAAATGAACAACTACAAGGGAAATTATTCGTACATTAAATATTATCAATTTATTCCTTAACTCCAAAAGAACTTCACTTTCAAATTATTAGGGGTTCTTCTAAACCTGACCAAAAGTAGATGAATTTCAAATGATTTAAATATTTTTTTTGTAATTTTGATATTTAATACTTTTTTCTAAAAGTTTCAATATAAAAAAAGTTTATAGCTTGAATTATTACTTTGAGAAGAATTTTGTATATGAACAAAATGCATCGATGAGTTCTTGGAATCTTTTTAATTCCAACAATTAATCACACATATTATTTTTAAATTTAAAGTTACTGAAATAATTTGGTTCATTCATACTCTTAAATGTACCAAATTTCTTCTATAAAAGAACCATATTCTAAGTGTTGTGTTAGATCTTAATACTTATTACAAAGAAGAAAAAAATATATGAATAGTGCAGTTGTTATTATGGTGCATCAGTAACTTCTAAGACATTATTCAGATTTAATAGAAAGAAACAGTTTATAGAAATGCATATACACTTTGCAGAAGAAATATTTTCCAAGGAAATACTCACAAAAAATGACAAACTTTTCAGAACACTTTACTATAACGTAAAGTACCCTCAATGAGCATTGTTTGGGAAGACGAAGTAATTATATTTATAAAAAAGACCTACCTATCAAGAGTAGGTAAGAATAAAATATAAATGACAATATAAAAAACAGGTGGGTTATGATATGAATCCTTTGAGAAATTAATAATTTTCTATAAAATTGTTAATTTCAGATCATATGAATGGAGAGTTAAGATTATTTGTCTTTCAAATGTTAATTAAAATTTAAATTTTTGAAAACCAAACAAATTAATCAATAATGATTTAAGCATTATGATCATCTCACAATATACAAAAAGACTAAAAATATTTGTTTTCACATAAATGAAATCTGAATGACAAACACTTGCTGTTCTAAACTAAGTGTATACTTAACAATACCCATCTTCTTCTTACTCATTAGCCAACGATTAAAAGTAAAATCTTAAATATTGGCATTTGACTCAAAAAATCAGTCTAAATGTAACAAATGTTTTAAGATATGTACATAAATATACTTATAATACAAAACATACAAGAAACAGGACAACAGACAATATTCAATTATAAAATAGATTTTCCCCTAATTCATAATTTACATCTTTGGTAAGTATATATACAAATATGTTTTTAAAAATTATGTGTGCTAAATGTTACAAAACAATAAAATTTTAGATCTAAATCAAATATCATAAAATACAGAGCATATACTCACAATATCTCACAGCATTAAGTCTCTTTCATAAGGGTCTAAGCTCAAAACTATACGTACACATGGATCAAACCATTAACTTTTCAACATAGTTGTTCACCTTAAACCAATCAATATTCAACCCTAAATGACCTTAGACAAAACTTTACAATAAATGTTATCCTTACATAAATATATTTCTCTTCACATCATTCTCCAATTAAATATATAAAAAAGCATCTGAAATATAACTTTTTATAAAGAGAATAATGATATACATTGTCTAATTTTGTAATAACAATGAGATTTTCTTCCTATAATTCTAAAATAAAACATAAAACTCCATATAAATTTATACTAGGAAATAATGAACACATTAGAAAATTTGGGAGAAAACTCAAATAGGAACTCCAAAAAAGTACACAAAAACTTGTTATGCCTTGTTATGCATAACCATAAATCCATTAAATGACAATTGCATTACTTTTCTACAGACAGATACAATTTAAGAAAGCTTATTTAAAATCTGTTTCAGTTATAAAAATCATTTTTTACAGACTAATAAAACAAAGTAAATTTAATTCAGAATATGACTATGGTAATATCACAATGATAGTTAATCAATTTACAAATGTTTATTCATGTTTTTAAATACATAATTCTGAACCTCCATTGAAATGAAATTACTAAATCCAGCAACTTATTATACAACAAAAGACATACCAAACAAAGTAAATTACATATTCATACAAAAACGGAAAGTTCAAATCAAAGGACACAGATCTGAACACATCACTTTGTGCCTTCGGCTGTACACATTTTGATTTATATATTACAAATAAGTTACTCCACAGACATTTAATCACAATGCAAATGCTTAAGTCAATATCTTTGGTGAGAACCCGAAACTCTCATGTCAAAATTCACCATACGTAGAAAAGCTTATGAGGGCAAACAGTGTCTTTCAACCAGTTATTGCAACCTTTGCACATTGATGATTACACCACAAAGTCAACAACTGGACAGCAAGAAATGAGATTCAATACATTTAACATGATTTCACCTAAAAAAAAGAGAAATATTTATATGCAGCAAGATTATGCATTTATATAAATAATAATCCTCAACTGTAATAAGGCATGCAATATCTAATATAGTATATATATAATACTGTTGATGAGGATATTTTGAAAAAGATCAGGAATCCCAATTGATTTTATAGTAAAAGTGAAGTAGATTCAATCTTTAAAGCTCCAACATTTGAAATTTGCAATATGAATTTAGATGACATCCATCTCATGGCAATGGTTTATTGTTTAAAAAATAGAATGTAAATATGCATGGAGACCCCGCAGAAGGCCAAATGAAAGAAAAATTATTAATGTTAATGATGGCAGGTTTTATAAACTCAGCACACGTCACCAAACTCCTCAGATGTAAGCGCAATTAGACAATGAAACTTTTATAGACCATTTAAGCAAAAATGAAAGCACACCACACATCAATCAGTCCGTCCAATTCGCAGAGCGAGAATCGAATAAAGATTTAACTATATTGACTGTGTGAGTCTTAAATCCTGGTAAATGCACTAGTTCATGAATTTCTTTTCCTAACCAACTTTTTAGTAGTTTTTCTTGTTGTTCAGCCCAAACTGGACATTCCATTAGGACATGGTTAATAGTTTCATTTCGTCTTCACATTGGCATTTACAATCTTTACCAAACATTCGATTTTGGAAAGCACCAAATATCCCATGCCCCGTTATAATCTGATTGCAATAGAAGTCGGCACTGAGTCGAGTCATATTAATTTCTGGGCAAATTAACCTTGTAAATTTTCGATTTTTAGATTGCATCCATCTGCACTGCCAATTTTCTGTTAATTTTTTATTGTTAATATTTCTTATTTGTACTTTTGAATAGGTGAACTGTACATCTATCAAATCTCTATTGGATGCTTCCTTAGCCAGCAAATCTGTTCGCTCATTACCCATGTCCCTTCGTGGGCCCTCACCCCCATTAGTTTAATGTCCTCTCTATCTTTCAGCCTTTTCTTTATTTGCCGTATAAATTCTCTGTTGTTGCTTACGGATTCTACCGTCATTAATGCTGATCTTGAATCAGACACGATTTTAACGTCATAGTCTAGAATATAGTCAATAGCTTTATGTATGGCAAAAACTTCATCCATGTAAACAGTGTTAAGATCGGCCAACCTATACTACGATTTTGTTATTTCTTCTTTGTTCGCATAATGAATAAAGACAGCACCAACTCTATTCCCTATTTTTGAACCGTCTGTAAAAATATGATGAACTTCGGTCATATTTTGAAAGTATTCCCACTTTATTGTAATTCTTTCCCATGGTCTTAGCTTGATTTCATAATCAATGCTCCTTTGATTCTAAAGACAATTTGTTGCCTTCAGTTTCTTAATTTGTTGCTTTCAGTTTCTTAATTTGCCTAGTAGTTTCTATTTCTGTCGTTAATTTTAAATCCAGTGGGGCGCAGCCAGATAGTATCTGCAATGCTTCATTAGAAACAGTTTTGAAACTTTTTGTAATTGCTATGAGTAGAGGTAGCTGTATCTGTAGTACTTTATTTCTAATTTTAATTGTATTTCTAAACCATGTCTCACAACTGTATGAAATCATTTTTTCAATTACAGTTAAATATATTTCTTTCACTATATTGGGCCGCAACCCCCATGCGGCCCTCGTAATCTTTCTTATTTTTCATTGATCCTAATTATTTTTTGTTGTAATGAATTCAAATGGTCCATGCATGTCAAGTTGGTAACAAATGTGAGATCTAGATACATCAGGTTTTTTACATATGCAATCCTTTTCCCAAATATATATATACCTGGAAAGTGTGTAATTTCTTTCCTGTGTTTGAACATAATGTATTTAGTCTTTGTTTCACTGAAAGTTAAGTTATAGTTTTCTGACCATTTTTCCAGATTAACAATTGCCTTCTTACTCATTTCTTTAAATCTATACGATGCTGTGGCTCTCACCAAGATGACCAAATCATCAGCATATACCTGTATATATGCCTCTTTTTTAATATCTGTCATATTTAATACTTCATTGACCACCAACAGCCAAAGCACTGGGTCAAGACTGTAGCCTTGTGGTACTCCCACATGGTAGTTCCAAGGTTCATCTCTAGATAATAAAATAGCATGTTCCGAGAGGAACACATTTATAAGTCCAGCAATTTTATATGGTACATCTAAATAGTATTTTTTAATGCGGTTCCATTTTATGGAATTGAAAGCATTTTGGATATCAAAAGAAATCATACATACCGCCCCCGCCGTCTCTCCTTGGCTTTACTGATAAATTCTGTAATCTTATTTAATGCTGTAGTGGTACCTCAACAAGGGTGCTGGCGAACCAGATATAATTTTGAACTTTATGGACTTTACAAGAGCCTCAAGTTACACAAATCATCCGAAGTAACAGACTGAGATGGCTCAGCCATGTCTGGAGAACCCACGAAAATAACCCGACTAGATTGCACACTTTCAAGAACCCCGGGGGAGCCCGTGCCCGGGTCAGACCTTCAACAAGACGGCTCGACAATACAGAAAATGACATCAAAATTTTGAAAATAAAAAACTGGCAAAGAGTTGCTTTGGATCGTCCGAGTTGGAAGAAGCATGCTGTCGAGGTAGCTAAGACCTCGCAACAGGTTGTTACGCTCCTAAAGAAGAAGAAGTAGTAATGGTACCTCTACTTTTACAGAAGCCATGCTGACAAACAAGCAGTTTTCCTCCAAATATGTCAACAGTCTATTTGTGATAAGTTTGTCCAATATTTTTCCCTATATAGACAGCAGACATATGGGCCTGTAGGATTCAAACTGACTCAAGTCTTTCCCCTCCTTAGGAATCAGTAATACCTTGACTATCTTCCATCTCCTTGGAAAAACACTATGGTATAAGCAGAAATTCAGGATAGATTGAAATCATTCTTTACCTGCATCAAATATTTCCGTTATTATCTCAAGTGTCCAGCCATCCCATCCTGGTGCTTCTTTTTTCTTCATTGTTACCAGACACTCTTCTATTTCATCTGAGCTAAAGTCCACTGTTGTTTCATCTGTGACATACCTTTAAGCTATATTGTGTCCCCCATCCAAACATGGAAAATGTTTTTGCAATACATAATCGGCACTTTCCACAACATTTTGAGTATAGCTTCCATTTTCTGTCTCTGTTTGTGGAATCCTAACTTCAAGTTTTTTATCCTTTATTATCTGTTTAACCACTCCTTGAGAACTCCTCTGTACTATTTTGTCGAGAAATTCTTTGAAGCTATCTATTTTTGCTTGTTTTATCATAAGCTTATATTCTGCTTGTTCCTTTTTTAATATAATTTGTCGTCTCAGCCTCTAATCTAGATCTCTTTGCACTTGAAAGAGTCTCCTAAGCGCACGTACAAGACTTCTCTTAATCTCCAGCCTTGAATTCCATCATATTGCATCAGGTTTCTTTTCTGTTTTTTGGGCTTCTTATTCTTTTCACATTTCCATCTTAATCCCTCTTCAAATTGTTCAAGCAAATCATCAATATTATGTCTATTAATTTCGATTTCTCTAAAGTATTCTATTAAGGTTTTTAAGTCTTTCCTAAAGTCCATAAAGAAAATTTCCTCAATTTTCCAACATTTTTTCTTGACTCTTCCATTTTATTGTTTATTAGAGAAAAGGTGATAAGATTATGATCACTTATACTCATCTCTTGACTAATTATCCATTTAGTGATCATGTCTCTCTTGATATTTTTTGTTACAGTCAAATCGATCCAACTTTTCCCTCTAGGGGATTCAAAAAGTCGGAGGGGAATCTGAGTCATTTTGTATGTATATCTAGTCTATAGATAAATTCTAACAGAGTTTTTCCTCTTTTACCTTGTTCCACTGGGCTCCATGCTGGACTTTTGCGTTAAAGTCACCATTAATCACTATCATTTTATCTTTAAATTGTTCCAAAAGTTTTCCCAGTTCCGACAACAGGGGATCTATCTCTTCTGAAGGAGAGCAGTATATACTTACAAATAACATATTTCCATTATCTATTTCAAGATTTATAGCCACAATATCACGTGTGATGAGAATTGGGACGAACTTAAATTCAGTTCTCAAAATTATGGCAGCCCGAGGACTACCTTGTTTGTATATCTTCAAATAATCTGTGGGGAATCCCTTCAAATAATCTGTGGGGAATCCCTTCAAATAATTTGTGGGGAATCCCAAAACGTGTTCTTTAATTATATATGATTCAGTGATGCCCAATATATCAATATCACATCTAATCAAGTCCTGTTCCATTTGGCCCGTGGCAGCGATGGCATGGTTTAAGTTTAAAAGGTCACAATTGAAACCTTTTGCTAAATTATTGAATGCTAAACCTAGAACTGTCGTAGTCAATAAGTTTTCTCAAAAAATCCAGATAATCAAAATATGCCTCGCATACCCGGCCTTTCACCTCATGCTTAGTGTCATAAGTTTTTTTTTTAAATGAGTGTTCATTGTTAGAAAGTTTATGTAATTTATTGTGTTCTCATAGTTAGCCATCTTGTGGTCTTCTCGTCCACACTATTATTCCTTGTTTTGGCAATTTTTACCTATGTACCCATATCGATAATAGTTAAAGCATTGTTTTGGAAATAAGTACTCTCTTACTCTCAATCTAAACCAGCCAACATATATCTTTCCAATTTTAATCACTTTATGAAACAAGTCGGGGTCTAAGGATATAATCCAATGAGTGCCTCTATTCGTTTTCATGAGATATTTATGTTTCAGTTCACTTTCCTTTAGTTCTTCATTTTGTTCTCTCAAAGTATTCAATCCCACTTCTGTATTAAGATCATCTTCTACTCCATATATAATTATTTTTGGTTTCACTTTGACTAGTGACCTGAATTCGACTTGGTCTTTCAAATTCGGATTTGTCGCCACTTCCTCTTTCAATTTGTTTATCTCCTCTTCAGTTCCACACTCAATAAGGACTCCTCCTTTATTTACTTTTCTCAAACTCATTATACCCACTTTTAACTTCACAGTGTCAATAGATTCCTGTATTTTTTTTCTTAAATTTGCTTCCTCCGATTATTCTTTTGGATAGAATATAGCCACTTTTCCCTCTTCTTGCTTTCTACTCCTCGATCTTCTCCTTTGTGTACTCAAAACTTCTGGAAAACTTGAACCTAACCTTTCCGGTTTTGTAGCCATTAAGCTTATCAATTTGTCATTCAATAGCTCGTCTTTTTCGTGTAACTTCCCCATAATCAATTGTAAAACAGCCTGTTGGTGAGCCACCAAAGACATGGTGGACACATCAGGCACAGGGGTACGAGAGCAGTGTTCTATACTCAGAGCATTGCACAATTCATGCCACCTTGACTGAACAATGTGCATATTACCAAAGTAATTGTTTTCAAAAGCAGAACTCTGGAGAGAAGTTACACAAAAATAAACAAACAGTTTAATGAACAAAAATACTTACATATCTAACACAAATATGGAATGACATTTACTCAGGAAATCTTCTCACATAATGTGATCCACATGGACCTAACAAAGAAAGATAAGAATGGTTATTTTATAGTTCATACTAACAAAATCTAAATTGAAATATTCGCCTTATTATTTAACAGTAGTAAAATTGTAATAATTTTTAACATTTCAAAATAAATAAAATGATAACAAAAATTATTTTAAACTTGATCCCTCGCATTAAACAAACAAAATATTTCATGGTAAACTTACATGATTGTAATCCGCATTCAAAGTTTATAAAAGAAAAATAAAAAAAAATCAAATTTAAATTGGTAAATTTAATAAATTGTTTTAAATAAAAATTTACTAATAAACTATTAAATAAAATATTACCAGAGATGATTTATAATAAAACTATTTTTCAGTTTTTAAACTCATGTAAAAATTATTTGATATACTTAATATTTTATGTGATCTTAAAACACAAGGTAAATAGTTAAGTAAAACTTTATCAAAATCCTTTAAATGTGATATTTTTTCAATATAACTGCTTTACAAAAAGTATACTAAAACAAGAATTTTGCATTCCTTCAATACAGTAAAGAATGACAGTAAATAAGAATTCCTTCAACTACAGTAAACAATGACTGTAAATAAGAATTTGAATGAGAATGGGAAACATTAACAAATTTTGAAATAGTACACAACACAAGACAACAAGAATATTCAGTACTACAAACATGCAATTTTAACACAGTACAACAAAACATTTTAACAGTACATCAAAATACTTAGAAATGCTATATAGTAAGAAGAAAGGAAGAGGTATAGATAGACACACATATATATATTTAAAAAAAAGTTCTTTGAGTGCAGTAATTTTTGTTTACTCTACAAGTGCAACTATTAAATACATTTCAGTAATACACAATAAGTCATTGAAAAGGCTGCTGCTAAAGAGCATGAAAAGAATGTGAATAAATTTTTCAATGCTACAACCATTTTATACATGTAATACAAATCTAAGAATAAAAGTGAAAGCAAATGTAACTCAAACCAGTGAAATAATGGATTTTTAAATGGAACACTTTTTAGATTGAGTTTCCAAATAAGTAATTTATAATTTCTTCCAAACAAATTAGTAAAAAAAAGTTAAGCATTCTGATCAATATGAAACTCACTAAAACACAGAATATATTAATGTATTTCTGTAATATATGAAAACTAAAATAATAAATAAAATGAAAACTTCCATAATTTAGAAAATCCTAGAGACCCTACTTTCAAAACTTTTTGAAAGAAAAGAAACGTCCAAACCGATAGGTACAAAAACAAAATTTACTCACAAAAACCTTAGCTTTTTATGAACAACTAACAATTCCAACAATTTTTTTTTTCCAAATGTCCTTTCCTTACTGAAACACAAGAACAATGGTTCAGTTTTGAGATAGCTTGTAGCCAAATACTCCAAAGAAGAATTCAATGGTATTCTCTTAGAATTTTTATAACACAGTCTTTCAAAGAGAGAGAGAGAGATGGTGGGGAGAGGAAGATAAACTTATACATATGAGAAGACACTGAAATTTTTCTTTACACCTAGCCTAACTGCCTCAAAGGCCCAAATATGTTCATATCACCTGCATATACCTGTTGTATATCACCAATTCAAAAACAGGTGACATCCTAGCCATTTCAGGCCAACAAATAAAATTAAAATTAAAAGACAAGGCACTAGAATAGGGGATTCCAGCACATTTATATAATTAAACAAATAAAGCCAATTAAAAAGCAATTTCCTCAGTTGAATTTTGCCAAAGAAAAGCTGTGTCTTGGGACTTGTTAGTGCAGATAAAAGTGAAACTCAGCATTCTCAGAAACCATCCAGAGTTTCCATCCAAAAGTCCACTTCACATCAACACTTGACCACAAGCAAACACAAACACAGAACTTCAAAACACAGGAAAGAAATCTCTTAAATATCATGCATACCAGATGCATGTCTCTTTAGGTGGGGAGGAGAATTAGTAGAGCCAGCAGAGCTGGTGCTGTGGCTATCAAAGCTTGCAGAGCCGTGGCCTGAATCTGTCTCACAATGTTGTAAGTGGAGGCTTTCAGATGATGTTACAGAGCCTTGAGAGGAAAACGGTTAAACTTTGTAAAATAATATCAGATCACTCATTTTATAACTAGAAAAAAAATTCTAACTTTCATGGGGACTTAAAACAAAACATGAAACACCACACTGCTATGTAGTTTTGAGAGTGAAAAATATGATAAAAATAAAAAGTTTAAGTTATTTTAAAACTGATGCAAATTGGCAATAAATATTTTTAAACTCAGGAAACTAAAGAAATGCAGCAAAGAGTATTTAATGTATCCTTAAATAAAATGAAAGAAAAATATTGTATAGCACAGTCAAGCTGAAAAGAACTCTTTCTAACACACTTTTTTGGCAACTTAAAATTTTGAAAAGTTTATTTTAAAAAAATTAGCATGGTTTTAAACTGATCAGAATTTTTTCTTTCAAAACATTGTTTTCTGTAAGATTTAAAAATACCACTGCTATCATAATATATATAAATGGCAATCGCAAAGACAACTCCCATCCCTGCCTAGGCATCCCCATACTTCTGAAAGACCAGTAAACTACACTTCCAAGGCTCCATGACTCCACTCATTTCAAAAACAAAATATATTTAAACTTTGAAAGTGCAATGGCATACTACAAATCGCAACAAGTACAACGTTAACATAGGAAGTCAGGTAAATACTGGCACTTTTTAGCATTATCACCCCAAATATATGAAACTATTTCAAATTTGGTAGCTGAAATAAATTGTCTAATTCTAAAATGAATTTAATCTGACACAAATAGAATGAACTTCATTTTTTGTGGTAACAGGATCTGGAAATATAATATTATTTCTATAGATCAATATCTATTATACTGATTTCTATATATCAAATTACTCGGAATGATACAACTTAAGCCTCACCATTCACAATCTGCTCAAGTTTTTGTTTTATTAATAAATTGCCTTAACTGTAAAATTATGAAGCAATTTTCAAATTTTATTTATTGTTAATCTGGTACAGTGTTAATGCACTATCTAAGAAAACTGCATTCATATGTTTAAATGTATATTCAAATTGAAATAATATGAGATATGTTTTCTAAGCTATGAAAATCTTCTATGGTCTTTCTATAGAAATAGAAAAATAATACAGAAAATTTGCTATTTGCCTTATTCATAAAAAAAGAATAAGAATAAGGTAAATAGCCTTATTCTTGTGCAATAAAAATATGCTGAGATAAAAAGAAAATCTAGAACAATTTGGAGAAATATACAGATTGATGTACACTGAATACCTCACATCTTAATTTTGATAACTGTGAAGATTTGCAATAATGAAATACAAAATAAACATTACTTTGTTTAATTCCTCCCCTTCGATGAACATAAAATTGTCAAAAATCAATTTTGTTTTTTTTTAAATACAGTTCCTAAAACCTGTTCACTTATAATTCCATGTATTTTAATGAAAAAAAGAACTTTATTTAGGTCACAGCTTTAATGGCCTTTATACTCTCCTCAAGCATTCTCAACTATCTACATGAAAAAATAATGAAGTGTGCTTCAGCTGCATAACAAAAAATGCAATATATATAAAACATTGTAATCCAACTTCCAATCACCACAAGATAAAAAAAAAAAAAAAACCTAAAAAGCTCACTTATTATATATTATTCCTTCTAAGATTTGTCAATGATAATATTTCTATTAAAAAATTATTTCAACACACTTACCAGATGTCTGTGATTTCTTAATGGAAGCAGCAGAAAGACTGGAGCTTTCTGGATATAAGTCAACTGGCACAGTTATGCTTCCCATTTCGGCAGCAAAACTTGGACGTGGGTCGTGAAACCGGCGGCCAGTTACTGGTGATAAAGAGGGAGACACATTAACAGGAGGACGCAATGGCTGATGTGGACGCACTTTGTTTGGGTCGGATAATGCGAGAAGCTTCCTCACTGCCTGTGGAGAATCAGCTCCTGATAATAGAATGTGATGAACTATAAATATTTTTATAGGATATAAACAGAATTATATATATTAAATATTCTGATGTAGAACTCAACTCAAACCACAATGCTTGTAGATAATGCTAGTCATAGATGCCAAATATTTATATATTGAGAGAGAAATATTTAACATCAGTAAATACTCCCGTGAATTATTTAGACTGGATGATAAAACACTTTCTATTTCATTATATGCACATCAAATTTCATATTATATATTAATTTTAAAAAGCAGATTTTCTCTAAGTAGAAATTGCTATGCCCTAATTAACAAAAATAATGAAAAACAAAATGTCATGTCATCATGTCATCTAAAGTAACAAAAATAACATAATATGATTATCATTTTCAGGAAATGTGTTTAAATTTTCTCAAATACAATAATTTTTGACAATACAATTTACAAAAACATGGATTTTCTCAATATGTTTCAAGAAATCAGCATATTTTTGAAAATCATTACATTTGAAAAACTGAGTGAATAAGAGCACAACTTTTTGTCACTTATTTCAAGATTCTTCTTAATAACAATGGGAATCCTGATAATTTTGTTCAATAAATAAAACTGATCAGTAAATTATCTAAATAAAATGTGATGCAAATTAGAATTATTTTTACTCTTTTGTTAAAAATAAGATAAAATGCTTTAAAACATTTTGGGTATATGTATATAACCATATGAATAACTATTATTGTACAATTAAAATACACAAATATCAAGATTGAAATGTTTAAACATATTGAGATAAAATGAGTTCAATGTTAAAATCCACTAGAACGATTGTATTCTCTTACAACATCAGAAATTATTTGATTATCACAATTAATAACTATATTAAGTATTGGTTTTAAAAATCAATATAATTGAATAATGACGAATTAACTGTTAGTTCAAGTCGCATATTCCTAATCTTTTTAATTCCTATTTTGTTATTTGAATAGACAGTTTTTGCCAAAGGATTTGAAGGCACACAAAGTATAAAATAAAATAAATTGTTTCTCTTAAACATTAAAAAGTTCAAAATTAAATAGCATAAAGTTAATAATTATTTTATAAATAACTTAACTAAAAATATGAACAACTATTTAATTTACTTTAAAATTTTGATATTTTTTCAACATCAAAGTTGGATTTGCATTAAGAAAAGAATTAAACAAAAGTATCTCTATTGATTTATTAAGGGGATAATAATAATATATTTATATTCACTTCTTTAAAATTTTATATACCAGTTATAATAAAAGTGGATATTTTCAAAAAACTATATTAGTTTTGAATAAATAAGAACCAATTTAAGATTAAAGTAAATACTGTGTTTAACCCTATGAGCAGTTAGCTATTTTGATCTACTAGCTTTAAAGTCTTACAAATTTGCTTTTAAAGTTAATGATTCAATCTTTATTGCATTTAATGAAGTCTCTGGAATCTTAAGAATATTTTATCCATAGTAGTTTAAGAAATTATACACATGAACATGAATTATTGGCTTTTGAACTCAATACGCGAAATGGAAAAATACATGTGAAACACTTAGAGGGTTAAACAAGACATGAAGAATGAACTCATCTTACCAAATTTAGGATTACCGCTCTTTTTGATATCTGAAGAACTACTGTTACTACTTGCTGCAGAAAGAGTTGGTGATGGCTGTCTTTTTCTCACTTGAAGAGTATTCGCTGTCATACAGAAAAATTCAGTTATAACCTTGTTACAATGAATGAATAACATGAAATTATGAAGGAACAAAAGTTACATTGATGAGTAATTACCAGATGTAATCAACGGTTCACATTCAACAGACATGGCATGCAATTGATCTTCATCTGTGACTACTTTTAAATTGTTAAGATAAGCTTTCACTCTTCTGACCATCTGAGCCTAAAAAACAGTAAAAATAAAATAACAGGACATTAAAATTTTATAATAAAACTATAATGGGTAAATTTGCAAAATAGAACAATAGGTTATTATCTATCCTTTTATCACAAAGAAATAAATATTTGTCATAAAAAGATTTACTAATAAGAAATCGAATTAGTTTGGCTAAACGAGTGATTGTTTCAATTTGAATTTATTTAGTTTGAGCTGACACTCCAAAATTCCATACCACATCAATGAACAGATGTTTCAAACACGACAGATACATTTGGCAACTCTCGATTTATCTCGGGAGCTCTTTTAGCAGGTTTTTTTTTTTCTCTCTTTTAATATTTAATTTTTCTGATGTTTTTTTTTGTGTGTGTGGTTATGAGTTGTAAATTGTGTGTGTTTAATTTTATCGCTTTGGTTTTCTTTTCCTGTACTTGAATTATATTTTCTAAGAAGTGTATTCCCTTCTAAATGAAGAGGATGTATGTATATATGAAATCGCTGGCTATTCTTGACACAACAGGCTGTATTTTAGCTAGGTGTCTACCCCCCATTGGGGTTTATTCCCTCTACACCTGCTGGTGAGTGAGCCGATGTGGGTAAATGTTGCAACCATGGCAGGTTAATCATCAGTACTTTTTGGTAAAATCAAGCTTTAAACATTCATTCTTCTGATTGCAAACCTCATATTCCATTATTAAACTTCTAAAGTCTAAAGAAAATGTCACTTCTCAATTGAGACAGATGAAACTATTTTTTCCTGAACTAATTTTTTAGACAAGAACATTTTTCAACATATATGTTAAACACCAAATATTATAGTATATCAAATAAAATTACATAAATGTGGTTCTTTTAATCATTTGATAACTGCATGTTAATTTTCCTAACTCTTAACAATCTGCTGACTAAGTTTTGCTTTCAACCATGTTAAAACAGAGATCAGAGCCAATTCACATCTCAAATTTTCTAAATCGCATTTAAATGTGAAATTTGGTCTTTAAATTCATCATCAAGACAATTCATTCTGCAACATTAATATATTTGTAAAGAAGTAAAACATATTTCATAGTAGATATTTTGATTGCAACACATTATTACATTTTGTCCTATATTTGCTCAATACAACTATAATGAGCTTGTAAAATCAAGTAATAAATATAAATTCAAAAAATCAGATATATAATTCACCTCTTCAAACATTTTTTTAGGATTAGGTTGAGCAGAACTTTTTTTCCGTCGCTTGACTGTTGCAGCATTAGTGGTAGTTGCAAAACTATTAAGTGATGCCATAGCTGCAGTTGGATGAGCTCCTCCACTTTCAAGCATGTTAAACAGATCCTAGAATAGGGAATTTAATTCATTACAGAATAAACGAAGCTGAATGATTCACTTTGAGAAAATCTACATATTTGTAATCAAATATAATAAGGTAGATATGTCTTAAAAAATTATAAGCATACGCGCTTTCTACAACAATAACAATCTGCTAATAAGAATTTGTAAGACAATACTTGAAGCTATATTTAAATCATGCATAGATGTTTTAAATAAGATATGTATTTTAATGGAGAAAGAAAACTCCTTATGAATTGAAAATGAACTTTCTTTGCCCCATTCTGCATACATCAAATATTAAGAAACTGGTAGATAAGATTATCTCTAAATAAGCAAATATGTCTGAATTATTTTCCTTGGAATAAAAAATAATTATTATAAATTCTAGTAATGACAAAAAAAAAACCCACCAGAATTAAACTTTACTATCACAAAGTACCTGAAAGGCATAGATAACACTGCTTGAAAAAGAATAATTTATGTAAAAAAAAAAAAAAAGTAAAATGCATTCTGGAAAATTAAGAAGGAAAATAACTATAAGGAGTTAACAATCCTTAATTTATAAAAACTCTATAACTTAAAAAAGAAACTGCTTTGTTTCATTCGAAGAGTCATTAATTGATAGCTTTTTTTACCACAATAAATTTTATTAGAAATGATAAAAAAATTTAAGTAACAATAATTTAATACACTTTCATTTTGAAAATAAATTAGTTCATGTAAAATATTGTATATAAAGCAGCTTTCTAATTTTTTTGAAGTTTTTAATTTATTTATTTATTCAATTTTAAATGTCTTTAATTATATAATTTTTTAGATACAACAATTAGCAAGAGAAATTAAACTAAATTAAAGTAAAAATGAAAAAAAATTGGAAAAATGGAATCAAAATACAAGAATTACAAATCAAATCTACGGTCAAAAATATCAATAGTATAAGAACATTAATTACATAAAATATTAAAATTAAATATTTAGATACATTATATTAGTTACACACGAATGCAGCTGCAACAAGAAATAACAATGCAGAGAATAGAACAAAGTAAAAAGAAAAAAAATTAAAACAAGGTGGAGGGATCTGGCTTTGCACTTCTTCAAGAGTCGCACAAAGCAAAGATTCAAACAGGGTTTTTTTCTGTTAAGGGTTTGACATCAGTCTAAAGAATAAGACCCTTATGTGACCCTAAAAATCCTGAAGTGGAAGAGTAAAGAAAAATCATCCCCAAGATATAAAAAATATGAAATAACAACTCAAAAAAAAGAAGGTAAAGTTGCAAGTTTATCTTCTTTTTTCAATTCCTACTATTAGTTCACACTCTCCCTATATCTTGTTCAAATTTTACAATCGATTTTAAACTAACTTCCCGATGAGCTGGAGACTTGAAACTTTAAACATAGCTAAGAACTAGATGACAATGCAATATTAATTCGCTTTCTTGTGTGTCTGTCTGTCATTTCATATTTTGCATGACGCATGCACAGTACGTTTCTCATTATATCTCGAAAACTATTAACATTACAGACTTGGTTCTTGGGTATATGGATGGCCCATGGGATCATCGAAGCACCCCCATATTTTAGCCATATCTTTGCACATGCGCAGTACATTTTTCATTATATCTCAAATCACCTAAGTAGGAATTGACTTTAAAAAAGAATTTTTTATATTACTTGTTTCTTCTTTCTTTGCTTGAGTTGTTATTTCTTATTTTTTATATCGTGGGGGTGTTTTTTCTTTACTCTTCCACTTCCGGAAATTTAGAGTAACATAAGGGTCTTAAATTTTAGACTGATGTCAAGCCCTTAACAGAAAAAAAATCCTCTTTAAATCTTTGCTTTGTGTGACTCTTGAAAAAGTGCAAAGCCAGATTCCTCCATCTTGTTTTAATTTTTTTACTTTGTTCTATTTAATTAAATAACAAATTTTTAAAACACAGAAATCAATTTATTATATTCAATCCTTAGGGATGTTTGTATACACTCTTATTACAAATCAGAAAAAGAATATTCAAACATTAAGATTTCAACAAGAGAAAAATATATAGAAAGAGGTACTTACATAAGGTGCTGAGCACATACTGCTTACATTCCTGATTTCTTTAGCAACCATACGTAGTTTCTCAAAATTAACCTGTAAAATATCAAATTTTAAATTTTACTACTCACAAATTTATTGCACACTTTTAAATGTGATTAATGACACTATGGAGTAATAAATTTATAGTGATTAAGAGGCAACTAATTTTCTATGCAAGATGTTTAATAGTGGAAAAAGATACATAGGTGGTACATGGGTACAAAGGTACATGTGCACGCTCAAATTGAGATATATTCGTCCCAACAGAAAATGGAAACAAGAACCCAAATACTGCATTCAAATTCTGATAACAGAAATGAGCAATGCAGTAAAATATATATATATATATTGCTTAGAAAATATTGTTTCAAACACAAACTGAAAGTAGTGACAAAAATTGCACGAGACAACAAAATTAGAAAGAATTAATCAATAATTCATTGAAATTTACTGCAAGACACCCAATTATAGTTTATTGCAATTCACTACCTTAACAAGTAATTAATATAAAACATTTTGTAGGTTACCAACCAAACTACAACCAGCTGAAGAAGAGAAAACTTTTAACAAATAAAGAATACAAATATGCCTATCAAAATATTTTTAACTTAACAGTCAACAAAATAAATAATACTTTAAAAAATGAAACAAGCGATTCATTAACTGAAATCAAAACATTCAAAAATATTCGTATAATACTTATCTATCATACTTTTTCATGAAAGACTCATTGAAATAAAATAATCTTTGATTAAATGTCAAAATTAACTTACCAGGCCCTCAATAATTGAATCATTCCCCAAATGTATGAAAGTAAGATCCTTTTTTAATACTGGATAAAATGGGATCTGAAAAAGGATATTCATAATTTTCAATATTTTTTTAATAATAATAAATAACTAGAAAATAAAACAGTAGCTTTAAAAAAAATTCTTGCATAATGTAGATAACATACCATTGGTGGTTGAATGTGATCAGAGTTTATAAGATTTCTGTATTTGTACATGTTTCGAGATGGGTCCATAAAATCTTGCAAATCCTAAGAAATTTAAAAATAGTTGCAAATGAGAAATGAATATAAATACAGAATATTAAAAATAATTTCTGCATCCATATATGTGATGTAATTGTACAAATACAAATAATCATTAAAACTAAATAAGAAAGATATCAATTTACACAATTACCTCAAATAATTTTTGATATTTAGTAGGGAGCTTTTCCCATGTGAGACGTAATCTAGAAACTGCTCCATGCCCTAAGCCACTGAGTATCGCAAACATGGAATTAAAGTTTTTACATTCTTTACATTGTCCTGGAAAGAAAAAGTACATTTGGATTTGAAGTATACATTTTTTTAGTTGAAATTTTTTAAATGTAAAAGTAGTATTTTTTTTTAAATTCAAAAGTAATGAGTAATGTAGTTACTTTGAAAAGGATAGAAAACTTTATCAATGAATTCATGTTGAAACAAATTACAGACAGGGGTTTCATGGTATCAGCAAAAGAAAATATTATATTATGAAGAATCAAGTTAGGTAAAATTATTTGCTCAGAATAAGGACAAACTAGCTTTTAGCAATTTTGAAACTATAGCATTAATCCAATGATGTAAAATATTTTTACCACACTATAATAATATTTAACAGTATTACCAATATTTAACAATTTTGTGAAATGATTGTAAAAGCACTGTACAGCATCTTGTGTTAGTCAAGTTGGAATATTAAATTGCATGCCAGTACAATAACATAATCATAAATGGAAAATTAAATTTATCATTTAAAATGCATAAAAAATATAATTTTTTAGGTTAAGAAGAAAGAAAGAAAAATAAAATGACAATAAAATTTTCAAAGAATTATAGTAATAAATGCTACTTACTTGCTACTTTAATGAACTGTTTAATAATTCTCATTCTTCGTATCAAATTATGCTCAAAACATACTTCTGTTACAACCCAAAACATTTCTCGATTAACCAGCTAAGATATAAAAGCATTTTTTAGATGGATCATAAAAGATAAGCAAGTAAAGTAACAATGATCAAATTCAATAAGCTGTTGTGTATTTTTCAATTAACAAAAGTATGAAAAGCAACAAAGATGAGAAGTAGTGTGATTTTAAAAAATCAAAATTTAAAATTCTTCACACAATAAGTTAATAAAAGAAGCTTAATGGAAGAGTAAACATTAATTTAAAAATTTTATAATACAAATCATGAGATGAAATTAAAAAAAAAAAAACTTATGTTGAGCATTTGGCATACACTTTAAAATATTACTAAAGGGAATTTAAAATAAGTAAAAATAATGCTTATTTAGTTATCAGGTTTTTAAAAAATGTGTGTGGAGGGGGTAAGTTTCTTTGAGTGTCACCTGAATATTAATTATTTAAAAATTTTAAGAAAAATCCATATTTGGCATTTGAAATAACTGAAAAGAACTTTTTAAAATATGACATTGATAAGGACTTAATTAATAAATAATTGTAAAATACAGAAAAAAGACTACTTAATAAAGAACATTATTTCTTTACAACTATGACATATAAAATACACTCTTGTTCAAAATTTATATTTTAATGAAACAAAGAAATCAAACATAACTTTTCATCAAATAAATATATAAAACAGAGGAAGGTGAATACATATTAAAGTACAACTCAATAATTGACTAATAAAGAAATTACCTCCACAAATTTTGATAACATAGGTGTCGCATATTTTGATTTAACTTCAAATAACTCATTAATGTATTCAGTAGGTTCAATCTGCCGAAAAATACTGAAGTCTTCAATCGTGAGTTGTGTTGCTAATTCGACACTATTTAAATGCAATAAATGCACTTGGCTTTCTCTCAGTAGTTCCTATCAAGATAAACAAATACATAAAACCTCCATACATAATAACTACAAATTATTTCCCTAAGCACCAAAACAATATAAATAAATAACTGACATTTGAAAGAAAATATCATTCATAAATCAAACAAAATAACACACAAAAAGAGTTAAATTATTTAGTGAAATACTGGATAAAATTACAGATATTAAAACTCAATGCCAAATTAAAATAAGTTTTGTGCTTAAGATATAAAATTAATTTTACTTTAATCTGATAAAGAATAAAAATGAAATAAAATGTTTCTAGGATAAATGTAGCTTCCAATTATACTATTTTCAGATTTAAAAATATTTTTCAGGATATAGTTTTAAATATTAGCAAATAAAGGGCAAGTAAGGCACAAAAATAAGAAATAAATTATTTAAAAAATCTAAAATTTTGGTAGTAAAGGAATCAATATTTCATTACCCTAGACTTTTAACGTTTCATATCATATCAAAAACTGTGCCAATTAAAACATACTTTTCCAAAATACAGAAATTAGAGAGTAAATAAAATTTACGAAATTATAATTAAAGAATTTTGAAATATAAACATAAATGTAATTAATGCAATCTATCATACCATTAAAATTATAAACTTACCAATGCAAGTTCATCAGGTACCAATGAATCACTCGACATATTACTCTTCAAATAGTATCTACTGTTCAGTGATATTCTTTCTGCCAAATTCTGTTGAGGATCAGGTAATCGACGTTGTTTCACAACACCTCCTTCCCCAACAGATACTTCACAGAGACAGTATTTACTAGTAAAAGAAAATTTTGTTAATTTTGGTAAATTTAAATATTTAATTTGAAAGTTATATCAATTTTAATAACTAACAAGTACCTGCTTGATTCAGTAATGCCAAATTCTCTTAAAGATAACATAACGACTTCTCTTGCTGTTGTTTCCTAAAAGTAAGCATTTAAAATAGCATTAGAACTTATCTGCATACACATTTAAGAACTTGAAATAATTAATGAAAGAATTCTGTAAACTATTTCACATATTTATAATAAGTAACAAAAAACTTATAACATTATACAGCCCTATTCACCAAAATATTACATCTCTGAATGTAAAATTGTATTAAAAAAGTACTTGTAATAAATGTTTTAATGCACAATAGGGCAGGTACATGCATTATTTCTATTCATGTTTTAAAGAAATCATTAATTCAAAATTGTTTTATTATGTGTATAGCCATACTTATCAATGAAAAACAATATTTTTCAACAAAATTTGATGATTTTAGAAAAAAATGCAACTCACTTTATGTACAAGTAAGTGTTTGTATGTCTGATCAGGTCTGTAGATTTTCAGCACGTGCTCTGGAAACTCCAATCGCACTTCATCTAGTGGATTTAAGGAAGTTAAATCAGGATTACTGTGACTATGATAAAGAGTACCCCTACTAGATGGTTGTGGAGAAGATCCTCTGCCACTGTAATTTCCAGAACCACCGCTGCTACTACTATTGATGGAGTACAGACTATCATCTGAACTGTTTAGATGAGATTCCCTGTAATAATTTCATCACATGATTGACATATAAGAACAGCTTCCTTTTCTTGTATACTAAAAATTATTTCATTTTTTAAATAAATAAATAGCAAAAGAGAAACCTGAATGCTCATTCAGAAAATAAATCAGCATATTACATGACAAACGTTAACTTTGAAACTTTCCCTCATTTTATACCATAGAAACATTAAAAATTTATAACTTTATCTGTATGGGATAAATACTCAAGTACTTGGGGGAAAAAAAGAGTTGATCTGTTAATACAAATATGCTTCCCGACAACTGTGATACCAAAGAGAGGTTAGCACATATAAAGAAACATTTTACGTAGTATTTAAAAAAATGATCTGCAAGGATGTACAAATAAAAACCTGTCTTATCAATTTACATTTAAGAGCAAATATTTCACAGAAAACCTTCAACAGCATATTTAACAAATTCTTAACAAGGACACCTTGTAGCTAATACAGAAATATAAAACTTAGTTTTCATGCATTTTAAATAACTTATCTCATTGTTAAAGAAATATCTACAAGAATTTTTAAATCAGAATAAGACTACTATAATGAAAATATGAAAGATAAGAATACTAACGGGTTCAGCGCTCTAGGTATAATGTTCATCTTGGCTAAAACCTTGCGAAACTTGGCTCTATGGCCCAGTGTTGAATAACCTTTCTTCTCTGACTCCTTCTTTCCTTCACTAGTGGAACGGTAATTTGAGCCATTCACTTTTGATGTTGGTGAACCAGGCATTGTTCCATGAGAATTACCAACAGTCTCATTCCATTCCACCTGAGAAGATAACCTTGAACGAGGATCATGCTGGAGAAGAGAGATTTCTGAAGCCTTGCGACAGCGCCGAGTCGTATTCTCGGGAGCACTCAGCATCTCCTTGAAAGCTGCCAAGAAAGGCACAATTCCAAATAATCAGAAATAATCTTAAATGAAAACAATTATTAGATGATTAAAAAAATTATTTGTAAGCTTTACCAAGTAAATTTGATTTCACTGTGATGCATAAATGAGTGGTCCCTCGCAACAACTCTAAAGCCCTCACATGACTCATGACTTCAAAACTCTGGCCATTCACTTCCAAAATCTGACAAATGAAAAAAAAAATTCAGTATGAACATTGTTTGATGATAAAAGTTTAAAAGGTATTACAGTTAGAAATCAGCACAAATATAAAGCATAATATCCCAAAATAAATCTCATTTGAATACATTTCCTTAGAATTCAAGCAGAAAATAAAATTTTAATTCTCCAAAATCCTTATTAATAGAAAATAATTAATTAGAAATCATTAATAGTTATTTTAATATTTTATATTATATGGATGCCAAATAGCAAGACTGAAGAACTCAGATTTTTTTTATATTCAAAAAGTTTCCCTAAATCAATCTTCATTTGATCCACACATCCTTATGAAGCTCCATGTCACTTGCAGAGAGTCAAAGATGCAAACTAAAATCTATCACATTTTAATGCCATGAAGATTAGAATCGAAAAGAGGCAGAACTGACATCTTTAGGTTGTGAGAAAGTGCTACATGGAATGTTTTGAAGTCCATTCTGAGTGATAGGGAAAAGTTGAGGCAATAAAAATCAAATGCTTTATGGATTATTATTATTTGGTATAAATCAAAGCATGAATAACAGAATTGATGATAACTTAAATATTAGAAGGCTGTGTTTAGTGCAAGAATTTATCACATATAGAAAGAAGGAGATAACCAAATAAAATTACTTGCATATTAAAAGTTACAGAATAAATTAATTTTTAACCGAGTAGTTGTAACCCTTAGAAAGTTATCAAACATATTTTATGCTGATGTAAAAATGTGAAATGCTTTACCTGATCTCCTCTTTTAAGTCCAACCTCTTCAGCTTTTGAGCCTTTGTCCACTTTTGAGATGAAAGTAGCAAACCCAGTTTCATACCCTCCAAGAATTGAAAAATGTAAAACTTCTTCTCTTGTTGAGCGGCAAAGGGTTATGACTCTTGTGCGTGCTTTTGTAGCACAAGCAATATTTAAAAGTCGCTGCTGACCAAGCATTTTCTAGAATAAAATTAAAACTCCAATTTTAATCTCAAGATTCTTATGACATAAAAAGTTGAAAAATGCAATTATTAAACAAAGAACAAATGTTTCCTTTTTCAATTAAGTGATTGAATTAGTCTACAAATATTTATATTATTAGTTACAAATAGCTACTCAGTAAGAATTATAATACAAGTTTTAATATATATCATGGTTCAGATACATTAAAAACTATCACTATAATATATACAGCATAATATAATCTAACACTTATTATTCATCCAAGTAATAAATAGTATATCACAAAATTAGACAAAAATATAAACAGAAATTAATGTTTATATATAAAAACATCTGAAATTTACATTTTCAAATAAAAATGCAAAAGAATATTTACTAAATTGTTTTAATTAAAATATTATCAGAATCAAAATTTCAAAAACGATTCTCAGTAAAAAACTAATATAGAAAATCATATAATAGATATGATTTTCTATCTGGCTATATTTTTAACAGTTCACAAATATTTATAAATATAAACTAACCTCTCTTTCTAGTTTCAATTCAAATTGCTCCAAAAACTCCATCATTCTAACATCAGTTTCAAAATCTGTGAAATGATTGTGAACCCACAAAAGAACAACTCTAGTAACCTGCAATGTGAACAAACACTGTTAGAAAGAAATAATAATTTTTAACAAATAATAAATCTTAGCACATGTTAATTAAAAGAAATATTCACAATAAATGACATATTATGCATTTTTTCACTTCATTTATAAAAGCAGAGTAATATTCTTTTTGTTGCACAAACACAAAGCATTTATATTTTCTGTTAGCATCTTGACCATGAATTTAATTTCTATATTAAAGATATTTGTGCACATTTTGTGATCAATGTAGTTATTATTAATCTGTAAATATGTGTAGAAAATCCTAAAATTATAGGTGAATGAAGCTCTAAAAAATATATGAATTTGAAATTTAGGTCGAATCATCAATGCAGAAAAAATATTTTTTGGTTTATCATAATTTTATTTTTAGATATTTTTTATTTGATATCTCAGCTAAATATCTCAGCTAAAATTTTTACTACTTGATTAATTTATTTATCAATGAATAATGGTCCAAATTGTACTTTTATTCTTTGAGTTCATGCATGTAGTACATATCTATACTTATAAAAGGCAATGTTTGTGTGCGTGTGTATGTCTGTTTGTCTGCGATGTCCAGACGCATCTATCGCACTTGCAGCAACGAAATTTGGCACACAGGTAGTCGTAATGGTGACTGAATGCACCTTGAACATTTTAAAATTTAATCTAGAATTTTTTTTATTTAATATTTTGTGTTTTGGGTGATTTTTCGCACTCATTTCTCAATAGCATGGCTAAGAATATTTGTACGAAAAAAACAGTTTCACCATCAGAAGGAACAAACGTTTGAATAGAGTTTGTTTCATACGTCTAACGATATTTTCTGAATTTTGAGAAATTTTTTAAAAATAGTCAGTTTTCGCACAAAATGTTAATAATTGATTTTCACATTACTCTATCTGACGTTCCAATAAAGATATCATTTTCAAATTTTTTTTTGGTAGTAAATCAATTAATTTTCTCCAATTTAAAACAAGAACGATTAAAATATTTTATTTCTCCGATTTTAAATTAATTTATTTCTCGATCCAGAGAATATTGGGGTCTCGATCCAGAGAATGGGTCCAGAGAATATTTCTCGAATGCCAATGGTGAAGAGCCACGGCATTTCGCCCTGGCTAAGCCATCTGTCGGGGAAAAAAAACAGCCGTGATTTATACCCTTCGATGGACGCAGACATCAATATCAGAATGTTCTAACTTGAAATTGTGAAATTATGAAATGCCAATGCTGAAATAAAGCAAATTTTACACATATATATATATTTATTTTTGATTAAAAATAAACATTATGCATACTGTACCTCAAAGCATGATTATAATAAAGATGAGAAAGTATGTTTTTTTTTTAAATTAAGTTCATTTCGTTATAAAAAAATGAAGTAATATCAAAGTAAAATTATGACAATGATATGCCATTATCGCGAAGAAAAATAAGCGGGAAAATCAATAATGTGCATCTTTTATTTTGATTTTGTTTTCAAAACTTTTTCGTGTCATTGTGGGCGTTTCATTTTCTTTTTTTTTTACATTTTGTTGAAGTTCTGATTCCACGGGAAATGCTGGGCGCGTACTGCTAGTCATGTATAAAATTGAATATTTATCATCTCTGTCTTCCTTCAAAACTGAAATTACATTTATAATTTTAATTAGGTTTATATTTACTTTATTGTTAATTTGTTAATCTTGTTGCTCATCCTTTAAAGTTTTTAAATAAATCTGCTCATCTGTGTTTATATATATTCTCTCCCTCTTCCAAATACTTTCTTAACATTCTTTTTAAACTTCATACCTTATACTTATTTCTTTTTTAAAAAACACTCCCTTCCGTATAAAATAAATCAATTTAATTTTATAATAGAATATAAACTTAATCGAAAAATAATCTGACATTTTAAAAAGAAAAATAATAATGAATACAAATAATAATAATACACTGCTATAAATGAATACGTATCATACACAGCTATAAATGAATACATATCATACACAGCTATAAATTAATACAAGTGCAAAAAGAACAATGAAATTTGCACTTTCTGTGCACAAAAAGTAAAATAATAATAATGTTAATTATGCATAGCTATAAATTAATAAAAATGCAAATGGAACATTGAAGTTTCCAATTTTTTTTTTTTTTTTTTTTTTTTTGGCACTAAAAGTAAGACAAGATATGTCAATGAATATTATCAATCAATCGATATTTTTATTTAATACATTATTTATTTCATTATTAAAAACATTTTAAGGAGCTAATAAATGAGGGAAAAGAAAATTTCTCAAACATTGTGAAGAAAAGCAAAATCTCTGAACATGTTCAATAAAACATGAATCTATCATTCTGTTAAATCTAAAATGTCTGTTCACCTTGCCCAATTTCCCACTTTTTGTATTTAAACTTTGTAAGTTAAATGGAGAAAAATGTTGTAATAATACACAATTCCATAACAGAAATTATTAATCAAGATTGTATTACAGAAACATCTGCATGACATTTTACATTAATGGCTTTTATATATTCAAATCAACAAATTGGCTGCTTACTCTGTCTCTATATCTTGGATCATCAAACCAAACAAGTAGTTTGTCTGCAATGATCTTCGAATCATCAATAAATGTACGGTACGCTAATAAAAAGTCTTCAACATAAGTAACATCCATAGAATTGTCTTCCACAAGCTGCATGAGGAGTCTCTCTGGAGTACCCTGAAAAAGTTTAAATGTTTTAAATATTCAATTTTCATAAAATTCTAAATTACAATTTTTTCCACAATAAGCATAAAACAAAATATAAGGTAAGAAAACTATTAAAACTTTTATTTTATATAAATATAAGATAAATAACAAATTTACCCTAATTATGACATGAGCTTTATTCCTCCCTGAATCAACTGTTCGGAGTTCTGTAACATACAATAGTTTCCCATTCTCCTCATGCCTCTTAATATTCTCTTCTCCTTGGTGTAAGATTTTATAATAATCACTTTGTGCGACACATACAAATTGACAGTCTTCACATTTAGTACGCATGACTCCCTTCTGATACATTTTCTCCATAGTTGGTGTAATACCAAAACTAATAACAAAAATAAAAAGATAAAAATTTAGTTCTCATAAAACATATCAAATAAAAGTTTTCATTTACAAACAACAGATCAATGTACACACTACATAAATTAAGAACAAAAAGGGAATAGAAACTTGTAATATTCTAGGCAACAAGTAATTACAAAATTATTTTCTATAGAAATTATTATAAAAGCCTATAAATCATGTTTAATGATTGCCTGTAAAAATATATACAATAATACACAAATAGAAGGTAAACATTAACTATAGTCAGCGACAGCTCAAGCTGACAATGTAGTAAATAATGTAATATGATTTCCACTTGTCTTAGGAGTCATACAAAGAGTTTCAAGAATTAAAACAACTTTCATTTTAAAGATCAAGTTTCTTAACACAGAATATCGATTATTGATCTTTAAAACTAGATAGTGTTCAGATATATCAGTCATTTTTAAATACATTAATATGATACTAAGAATAATTTAACTAAGAGTAATGGTATAACTACTAAGCTTTCCCTATAATGTCTACTTGAGCTGTAACTGATCATAGTGTAAAATATCAAAAATACCACATAAACCAATGTACCTATCGCCAATTTGTAGTTCTGTGATTTCTCCACTTGATGATTCAATTTCAACAGCACCATTTACTATGACAGACCAAGAGTCCAGCTCTTCTCCATCGTTCATCACTACTACTCCAGGCTTTTCAACAACAGCAAACACCATTACAGCACACAGTGCTTTTCTGACAGTATATGTCATATTTGCAAATGCCTAGAAAATCATAAATGAAAGCATGCTTTTCAATCAAACATTTAAACATGGCTATAAATTCAGGGCTTCTTAAACTGTTAGTAGTGACCCCAAGAGGCTTTTGCTGAAAAATACTCAGATTCCAAACAAAGAAAAAAAAACTCTCTCTCACAATACTTTCTTCTTTCAAGTTCTTCAAAATACTTATTGTAGGTGGTGGAAATTGTTTAGTTAGGGCGGATTCATTCTGTATTTATGGATATGAAGACTTTTATGCTGAAATTCGTGAAAAATTTATACAAAACATTACAACTAGATGAGGTTTATTGAAAGATTTTACAATTTTAAAGGAATCTGTTATCTACAAAGAATATGAAATGAACTAAGGTTTTATGGTCCATTCTACTGGTCTTCATGCTGAACTGAAAAAAGTAGTGGCTGAGAGCCTCAAAGCAGCGAGGTGGAAGTAATGCTGAGCGAGTGGGTGCTGGCCGCGAACCCACCTGGAGGGCGGCGAGAGCAGCTAGAAACTATTTAAAATTAATTCTTTAGCACAATTTTTCTTCACTTTCTCACTGATTTTCCAACATCTGGGGTTGCAGCAAAATGTTTTAGGAAGAAATGAGGTTATGAAATCTTTTTCAAACTAAAAAGTGGTAGTAAATGGAAAGAGTTTAAGAAGCCCTGCTATGAATTATGAAAGTAAAGCAGCAAGTAAATTAGTTTAAATGCATTACATACCATACATTATTAAATTAAATTAGTTATTACAACTTTCTTTTTTATTTTCTTGCCAATAAAATATTTGATTTTCTTTCATATTATTATTCCACATTGTATTTTAAAGCATGACACACAAATAAAAGAAATTCATTTTGAATATAGCATCTATCTATCACTTGTTACAAGTTCCAATTCATATTTATAATATTTCTACAATCTTTAACTAGAAAAGAAATGTGAAAAATAAGAAAGAAAACAGAAAAGAAAAACTCCACAAATGACAATAGGCATATAAATAATCAAAGTAATTGATTGCTGCCTTTACAAACCTCACTCTTTTACACTGGCCATGAATGGAAAATATATGCAATAAGTATACTAAAGTAGTATTCTGCTACATTATCATTTTTTCTTGATACTTGGAGAGGGATTTAAATCATATAAATTTGGAAATGTAATCTGATTAGCTAAATAGCAAATTTCATATCAACGTTGATGGTCTCCAATGATACATATTTTAAACAATAAACTAATTCTTTATTTCATTTTGACAAGCAGATTGCTAATACGGTTCATGTATTATGACAAGCAAAAAAAAGTGATATTCAAAAACATTTCTTTAAGTGTATCAAATTCTCAAAGAAAGTCACAATACGTTATTTTTCTATAAACTGAATCAATAGCAATGAAATGAGAAGAAAAAAATTTGTGAAGTTCAAGAACACTTTTACATTATCATTGTGATGATTTATTAGAACAATGGTAAAAAAAAAGAAAAATGTTTACTACTCTTGACACTTACAGGTAAATGCTGCATATATTCAAGTATTATTCCAATATCTTCTTCTGTGCGGAGAGCAGGATCTTTTTCTAAGCATTCTCTGACAGTATCCCTTACTGTCAGGCTCTACAAGGAAACAGAAACAAAAACACTTTAAAGACCAGAAAAAAGTAATATAGCATACCGGATATATCAATGAAAAGTACAAAATACATAAAAAGATATCTGAAGTTTAAATTCAACAAAAATTATGATGAAAACATAGTTTGGAATAATTATTCAACAGGTTTCACCCAAACAAGGCCTTCATGAAAGAATAAACTAATTTTTTGAAAACAGATGCTTACAAAAAATTTCATCAACTGTTAAAATATAAGATATCAGAAATAAATTCAGTACTCCAAAAGGCAGAAAATATCCTGCAAATTTAGTTAAAGTAATTTTTGAAGTACAGCCAATACCATATACTACAATAGACAGAAACCTTATTAAAAATTTCCCTATACATTTGAATTTAATACAATATTTTTAAGATTCAAAAGTATCTTTATAGATCTTAAAATTTACATAATGTTCATTGCAACTAAACAAACAAAAAATGGATTTAAATTACTTAACATTTTATCACGCTTAAAAAAATTAAAAAGAAATATTTTTTAATAGCAACAGATTTATATAACACACACACACATTATATATATAAAGGGCATTTTTTATGAATGCAAAGTTAATTTCTTAAATTTTTATCATGGTTTTAAGCACACAGAATCATTTTATACAACACTTTTTAATATCATAGATATTAATACCTCCATAGATTCTGTAAGCTCTTCCTCTTCATCTGAATCTACAATACTTTCAACCAATCCCGAAAGATCAACATCTTGTTCATCCAACGAAACTGACTGTACAGATTGCATCGTATCAGACCCTGAATAGGCTGAAGAAGTATCACTCCCATGAGAGCTACGATTAGATTTGCTCAAAACACTACCCCTTTGCAATAAGGGATGTGAAAAATCCATGGAATACTATAGAAAGGAAAATATATTGATTTCAGAAAAGGCATACTTGAATCATTAAACTGAGGAAATAAAATGATGGTTTGCCATTAATATAAAATTCAGTATAATACAAGCAAAAAATAAATGAGATAGTGAAAATATATAAAGTGAGATTATAAAAAAATGTTTTTCGTTTCATTTTAATGATAAAAACGGAATTTGTCAAATTTCTTTATCACTGTTTAGGCATTACATGGAAAACATATATTTAACTTAGCATTTTTAGTCAAGAAAAATTAAGTCAAACATTATATATGCTTTTTTCTTCACTTATAACAACTCGATTATTAATTAGTTTTGTTTTATTTTAGAGTTCGGTTTTCTTACGTGTTTCTTCATGTCGGTTGTTTCTATGAAATAAAGAAGGGTAGTTGATTCAAAGCATCCATTCAAGAAACGAAACTATGCAGAAATTCGAAGAATTTTAGCTTCATTCGAATCATGTTTTCACTGTACAACGACTGGTTCAAAAAAAAAACTTTGGATTATTTGTTGAAGGAGGGAAATTCGGAAATGATAGCTAAAAACGTAAGAAAAAGCGGAAATCCTCAGGCCGATGAATTGGCAAATAATTTGCAACTTCCTCTAATTAATAAATAATTTCTATTATGATTTCAAAACTACACATTTGATCAAAGGAAAAAACAAATCCTCCCTATAAAAAATAAAATGTATCTGATACATAAACAAAAACAACAGGCATAAGATAAATTTTGCGTCGGGCATTAGAATTCATCTTACATGAACATTAAGCAGTTTCTTTCTCTCTTTTTTTACTCCTGCTACATATACCCTTACAATCACCATGATATTCTTTTAAACGAAGCAACAACAATTACAGAAAATGTCCGATCTGTTTTCGTACATAAGTTCGTTTACAAACATTCGTTAATTACTCAAAGATACAATGAAAGTTTTTAATTGAAAACATGCATTTACCAATGATGTTTATAACTGACTATGTTAAACTTGTGACAGCTTACGCTGTAGGGTTGGTTCAAGTCTGAATTTTGATTTCATACTTTTGACTCCATAAAAACATTTTCCTCTGCTTTTTACCATGTTAGTTACTCGTCAAAATAAGAATGATGTTATCTTCTAAAGTAAAAAGGAATGGCACTAAATATGAAATTCAATTTGCTTGCGAAAAATATTTTCGTAGAAAAATGCTTCATTTCTGAAACGGAGATGTAATATAGCAGTCTTAATCATTGCTCAAATTGTTTTAACTGGTCTAGCTCGTTAAATGAAAAGTAACAAAAGCAAGGCTTACAAGTGTATTCCGTTGTCCACCATGGCCATGTAAAAGTTCATCTGAGAGTAAGTCAGGGCTCATGGGCGAGCCCTCATCCTGGTCCAAAGATAGCATTTTCTCCAGGCTGATGGAAGGGCATGAAGGCCTCATGAAGACGCTGTTCTCGGATCGAAAGTCCGACTGTAAAGAGGGGAAAAAATAATTATGATTTCACGAAAAGTAATGAATAAGCATACGCAATGAGTCCGTCAGCGAACAAAAAATCACTTGATAAAACATTGGAAGATGCAATTTTAAAAGAAATTATCTTCAATCAAATCAAATTTAACAAGTCTACTACAAGACGTTTACAAATAGAATCCAGAATTCTATGTAGGTATGGATTTGGGTTATAACTAACGCTGAAAAGTTAGTTAAAGATATGATTGCCCCAGACACCAACATGAACTGTACTACTCAGAATATAAAGTCCATCCATGCGCTCTTACAATCACATGATAAACGTAGCAGCGCAAGTCATCTAGCGTCACACTGTGCAACGATGTCCCGCATCTTTTCCTCAAACAAGTGGCCCAATGGATTCCAAAATTGAATTTGCGTGGCGCATTTGACGTACATCACGTGAGCACTAATTGATTCCACTGAATAATCTAGGAATGGGATTGTAGAGAACCAAACAACCTACGTGGAAATCAAAATAACAATAAGGGTGCAACAACCTAAAATGATGCTTAGGAAAACTTTCCGAAAATCGGAGAGTTTTTCCACTTAGAAATGGAGGGCTCAAATGCCAATCAGAATCAGTGTAAGTCAATAAACATAAAAGACCATTTTATCCCATTTTAAAACAATTAATGGTTTTAAAAAATACCAATTTTCGTAGAGCCATCTGCTGTTGCAACACAAAAACAGTGTTAACAATGAAGAGACACTTTCAATACGGAAGTCATTGTCAGAAAAAACTGACACACTAATTGACTTCTGAGCCCTCAAAATGTATCACTGATGAACATTTCTATGAAAAGAAGCTAGCTTTGAAACTCCAACTTAATCTCCTAGATTCAAATATTGCAGTGGCAAGCTTGGTTTATCATTACAGTAATGTGTCAGATTAGATATTTATTTATTCAGAATGAGACAAAATACAACAATTAAATAAGTTACTTAACAAAAATGGAAAGAAAAAAAAAAGACTCAAAGTTTGCATAGAGATATCATGAAAACCTAATCTTTATGAGACAGCCAAGTTTAAGACAGAACGGGAGAAGGCGGGGGAGGAAAATTTCGCCCAAATTAAGGCTTTGGAAAACTTTTTCCGTCGGCGGACGTAGGTGAGCATTTAAAAGGAAAACAAATACGCAAATAAAGAAGCATATCAAGTACAGTTTGATAAATGTTAATGAAATATTTTAATGAAGATGGTTTTCTTAATGATATTAGATTACTGATATTGAAGAGTAAGACAAAAGCACATGTTTTTAAAGTTTTCGTGACCACATTTAGGATCGGAACATATAGTTTAAGAAGCGTTTTTCTAAATTATATATTCTTACAAATATTACGATTTCAAAAATTCTACTTCTAAGATAAATTGAATAAACAATTAGCACTATATAATATGAAGAGCAATAAGAGGGAAAAAAGTTAATGAATGAATTTTCTAGATTAAAAGTTATTATTCATATTTAATACCATCTTAATTAATTTTTGTATATAGCTCGCAACTCTCCCCCTCGAAAACAAGTTTCGCTCTCTCCTACTATTTGTATAAATAAATATAATTTTTAAGTAATTTTTTCGAACATTAATTAGCCAAATGAAATTTAGCCAACAGCCCGTTTTTAATTGTCAGTTTTTCCCAAATAATGCCCCCCCCCCAAAAAAACGGGGAAAGACTGTTAAAAATATACGATAAACTATTACCTTTAAAACACACACACATATAACTAGTACTTATAACTTTGTCTTCGAAATATAGACAGCGAAATTTCATTATCAACTTTTAATGTGAAATTTCAAATTAAAGCTGTTCTAACAACCCACCCACGAAAGAATAAAACTTGACATATAAATTCACTGTAATCATTATTAAAATAATCCAAGTTCATTAAAAAAAAACGGATATTAAATATTTTATAATTTCGTAAGAAAAATATAAAAAAAATATTTCTAATAATGATATCAAGCAAGATGTTACAGAAATAAACATCCATTAAAAGGCATGTTTTGTAAATTTTCTTGAAGAAGTTCTGAATAAGCTCTTGAAGCAGAATTTATATAAATTAACTATATCTATCCTGTACTTATTTCATTCCAGTAACGTATAAATTAAACTGAAAAATCTCATTCCACCATTGTGCCGAAAACTCTCTGTAGAATGACCTAAAGAGACAACGTTAAAAATGTATTCCAAAATGTGCAACATTCTACAAAGCAGAGACTCTTAAACCTCTCCGCACTCACCTCCTTTTCATGTGGAAAAAAAATATCGCCACGACTTCAGAATAGTAAAATTAATAAGAAAATGGAAAATTAAATAAATAAAATAGTTAAATAGTCATTTAACAAACTTTTATAAAGTCAAGATTCCTAACTATTTTTAATAACAAATGTTGAAAAATATGAAAGAAAAAGAAAGTGCTTTGAGAGTTTTGGCAACCTTACAATTCGGATCGATACCTAATTTATATAAAGACTATTAAAAAGAAAATTTTTACAACAAAAAATTCCACAGTTACGTAAAAATTTGGAGAATGATCGAACGTTTCTAAAGTTTCGAAAAAAGAAGAGGCATCGTTACAATGTAACTGATGTCAATATTCCGGTATTATTTGAAAGGAAGTCGACAAAATCACCTACCTTACCCAGCATGATGATCATCAACGCATTCTTTCAATTAATATCTTAAAACTGTAAACTTTTAAGTACAGAAATAAAAGCTTCAGCCACATTTTACGTTCGAATCTTAAAAACTTCCACCAAGAAGCGTGACTCACCGTTGATGTTTATAGCATTAATTGTCGCAGCTCCAATATTACACCCAATCACACATAAATTTTCAGTATCTAAGGAAGTCCACACATTACAAGCACGCAAAACCAATCAATGAAAGGAAAGAGAAAGGAAGTGACTCAAAAGACGTCACTGAAAGCTCAAGAGATTTAAAAATGGAACAGTGGTATAAGCAAGAACTTTACATCTTTGACGTTAACGTTCATCTAAGATTGTTTCCGACTTTAAAACTAAGGGGAGGTTGCAGATACAACATTTCTGATACAGAGCGACAAAATTAAATATACAGAAAACCAGCAACACGATTTTTATGTTCCTTAAATATTTTGTGCCATACGAAACAAAGAATTAAAACAAAAATGGGGTTAGGTTTCAAAAATCAAGGGTACTATTATGTTTTTAAAATGAAGAAAATATTTTAATAGCAATTTTTACTGAAAGTATGATTTATTATACGTATTATTTAATTCATTACAGTATCATTTATAATGTCTTCATCTTTAATATTAAGCACCATTAACAAATGGCATTTCTTTTAGACAAGATATCATCATCATCTGATTTTTCTTTAGCATTACATTGGATTCTGTTATGTATTTTCTGTATTTAAAGAAAAACAGAGTCAGTGTTTTCCCCTATACTTTTACATATATACTTCCAACAATGTATCACGTTTTGTGTCGTCATAAGTGAAGAGAATTGAGCATGCATTTTGTTATTGATCGATTGGATCTCTAAAACCTGAAATAAATCTACAATTTTGGTGTCTAGGTCACACACCCAATTTTATATATCTAGCTCGTAATGTTTTTGAGTGATCGCGCTCACATGCACACGAACGGATACACAAGATTTACCGTCGACGGATTTCATACAAAATTATACACAAATCTACAATTTCGTTGTGAAGACCGTATACCAAATTTCATTCGTTTAGCTTGTTTCTTATTTGAGTTATTATGTTCACAGACAGACAGGCATAAAAGAAATAATGATTGTTTGGGACTCGGGGAGGTCTATACTGTAGAAACTTATCAAAATCTTGAGGACGTATAAGTTATTCCTACAGCGGAAAGATTTTTATTTAGGAAATATAGCAGAAACTGTTGTCTGAATTAGGCCTTTCATTAAGCTTTTTATAATAAAGAATTTCCCGTTTTCACCTATACTATAGACCCTGAATAACACTAGCATACTCTAAATGCTATGATACTTTCTGCTCATAAACTTTTGCTACACTCTGTGTTATACGAGAGTTTTTCCCTAATCTCGAAACCTATTATAAAATCAATGTCAAAATATCGGTATTAATTTTGATAAAAATAAATTATCATAGAAAATATTAAAAATATATACTAACGAGGCTCATTACCGTTATCGCAAGTTTTCCATCAGAAAATTACTTAAAAGAGAAAACACAACAAAATATAAATATGCATATTGAATATTACATAAATAAGCCACAATTGGAGTTTTAACACAGAAAAGGATGGACAAAACTACATTAAGTGCAAACTGCAAATGGAATTGGTAGTATCAATATCTACATAAAATCACCATTCAAAAATATTCCTTGCAGTTCTCAGTATTGATTTTTTAATCACCCTGTGAATGACAATACATTTAATTGGAATTAATTTAACGATAAACCTTTTCTCCCCCATTATATGCTAATCCATGTTCTCTCCTATAACGATCTTAATAATGAACGTGATTCTGAAATACGGAACTGTAACACAAAAACGAGCGACAAATACAGAACATTTACAACACGTCAAAATCTCACATCGAGCAGCACTTTTTACGTTTTCTGGAATTAAATTAGAAATTATAAAATTTATCTTAATATGTGTACCATATTTTTATTTTTGAACTTATTTTTCTGTAATAAATTTTAAAATGTACAGTACAGTACATAACAAACATTTATCAAGTACCGGCCTATACTAAGAAGTCAGAAGATAAGAATAAGAGCGAGTTTTGGTATAAAAAGGGTGTTTTTAATGGCATAAGATGGAATAGGAAGTGAGCATTTATGGAACTTCAACCTATTCTTATAGTTTGCTATCCAGCTTGTCCTTCCGCCACATGCGGCGAATAGCTGGGAATCTACTGTACAGCAACTCTTCACAAAGTGACAAATTAGCAAAGAAATGTAGGTTGCTAAGGAAAATTAATACTGCATAAGCTACGTATACATTACTAATTTTTTTCTATATAATGCGGCTCCTAATTACTGAACTGTCGCTTTTAATTTTCAAAAAAATATAACGATCGACATACCTTTTTGACATTTTGAAATAAAGGCATACCTTTTCTTGATTGTTTGAAGCAGAAGATATATTATATATATAACTTATTATATATGATCATACAGAAACAAAGTAAACAAGACATATCAAGAAACAAATCCTAAACTAAAAAGTCATTATTTGAACAATACAACCAAATTTAAAACAAAATTTAAAACAAAATCTAAAGAATTGAAAATACTATAGATACTATGAACAAAAAATTAAGTATAAACATTTATATGTCAAAAAGTAAAAAAAAACTCTGTTGTTATTAAAAGTATTGAAAAAGGTAATCCAAGTATATGGAGTTTTCAACAATTAATATAGCAGCTTGGCTGTGGACAAGCTTTAGCCAGGTTAAATTTAATATATATATATAACTTATTATATATGAACATACAGAAACAAATTGATCTTAATATAAAAATAGTAGATAATAAATTAAGCACTAAGATTTATGATAAAAGAAACACTTTTCAGTTGAATATTAACAAGTTACCATTTTGGAATAGTAACATACGTCGTTTAATATATAGAAATATTGTCTTAAATTATATTCACAGAAGCAATATTTTGATAACAGACAGAAATAGCCAGCAGTCTCATATTAGTGCATTTCTTGAAAATGCTATGAGATATGGGTATCCTAAAAATTTCATGTATGCTTATATTAATAAGAAATATATAACACCAATAAATTAAAATATTTATTTCTCCCATTAAATTTCCTCTTAAATTATCTTTGTTGTAATCATATATTATGATATTTTCAGCAAAAAGATTTCAGTAATTTATATCAAAGGTAGATGGCGCCACTATTTTAAAGATTATGATTGCATGATATAATAATTAATTATTATTTATATAAGGACATATCTAATATATATTATTATAACTGTTTTAATTTAATTTAAATTTAATATTCCTTATAGTGTTTTATATTAGTATTAAAATGCTTAAATCAAAAATAATATTTTCCCATTAAATGCGGAACTTTCTTAGGGTTAAGTTTAATTGGTTTGTATAATGGTGTGATTATGTATAAATCTTTTATACGTAGGTATAATAGTAAGATTTCTTTCTTATCTTGAGATGATTTTGGAACTTGTTCCCCCTTTTTCTTTTTCCAACAATTGGTTTCACAGAGGGTTGGCGCCACAAAATCTAGATTTAATGCGACAAATTAAGTCCCCAGACTGATTGGCATTTGATTGCTTGAATTCCAAATAAGGTTGACTTTTTCAAGTATTAATAGTTTTTAGTCAAACTTTCTTTTGTACATCGAATGTATGATTATGGTTGGGGTAATTTTATTTTAATTTCATCTTAATCTTTATGTATATTGTAAATATAATGTATATTTTGTGTAACTTGCTAATTGCTGTATTTAAATGAATGAATATATATATAATAACCAATGTATAAAATGTCAAACGCCAGCCAGAAGATTCAATTTTTGCCATTTATTTTACTTGGGCATTTTTTTTAATTCAATGCACATCATTTTATTCAGAAAACAGACAGGTACTTTAATTTTTTTTAATCTATTCAAAATAGTACTAAAATACATATTTTTACTGTAATAATGATTCTAGAATTCGAAGAATTGTTATGTCTATAAGCAGTTGAAAGAGTTCGATTAAGTAGCCATGCGATAATTGTTGATACAGATAAGACTTTTCATTCGTTTTACAATATACCGATAATACCGCAAATTTTAAGAAGGCCTGTCGGTATCATCATATCAACCTTTTTAAACAGGATACCGAAGAAGACTTTTGTTTCGAATGGATTTTTCAGAAGACCGCTCAAAGATATTTAAAGAATCAAGTCATTTCTTCAAATCAAAAATTATTTACAGCTTAAAAACAGTTCTCAAAAATGTTACCAAATATAACTTCATTTTTTCTACCATTCCAGTTCAACGAAATACTTAAACAAGGTGTAAAAAAATAAACCTTTACACAATTCAAACAATTTAGCATATTTGTACAAACTGTTTGAGATTTAAGGAAAATGACTTAACACAAAGATTGTAACACTATATTCACATCCTAGCATCTTTTTTTTTTTTTTCCTCCACACGGATAGCAAAAGGCAGTAATACGCATTCATCCAAACGTATCTTTTAAGGGATGCTCATGATTTTAAAGAAGCAAATTACTGGTAAAATACCCGTAACTATGAATACAATCTTGGTTCGCCAAAGTGAAATCTAAAAAAAAAAAAAGACCAGTCAATTAACCCGATGGAACCCCATCTTTATTGAGGTAATTAAAGCAGAAGTGCTCAACTTCAGTCTTATGCGAGTTAGTGGATACAGCATAGAATTAATTGGACCAAAACAGAGTTTGGGCCATTTCACAGTTAACTTTTATTAGAAATCGATATTTAATGGCAATGAGTAAAATACTCGTGGAAATGGGTGGAATTTCAAATTGCTGGAATTTCCCTTTAAACATGTATCGATCTTCAAGCTAAGAATGTATGAACTTTTTTTTTTACTTTTCCACAAAAAAAGCGCTTTCATAAGCAAACACAAAAAAGTAAAATAACGAAATAATACATATATTTATGAAAAAAAATATCACTTAATAAGAGACAATGTTCATATTTGGTAATCCTCTTATATTTTTAATCCACTGTAGTGGAGGAAAAAGTGATTTTATGTTTAATATTTTGAACACAACTGAATGCTATTATTAAATCGACTCCAACTATCATTTTATCACTTTTAGGTTCATCATTGCATACTGAATCAACTACAATTCACTGTACAACAGACTATTTATAAAGTAACAATTAATTATTATATGAAAATCTTTAAAAAGTATTCAATGAAGTTTTCAAACCAATTTTTCGCAATAAATATTGCTGACAGATAAGAATAAACAAAAGTTGTTACCAAATGGAAACATCATGATGAGTTTTCAAAATAGAATAAAATATAGTTACAACAAAGAGAGACAAAAAAATAGCATTACTTATAATGTCACTGCAATGATTCTGGAAGAATAACTTTTTAATAACTAAACGACAACTTGATAAATTGTTCAGAAGACTGTAAACTTTTTAATAACTAAACGACAACTTGGTAAGTTGTTCAGAAGACTGTAATAACACCAATCATTTGACATGTTTTTCGTTAACTTTCCTTTTTTTTTTTTTTACTTTTAAGTGATAAAAATAAAAATTATGAAGAAAAAAAAATTGCTAGAAAATGACACCAAATAAATTAATACATTGTTCAACGATATGTATCTATAAATTATTACACTTAAGAATATTATAAACGGAAACTAATATTTATAGTTTTAAAAAAATCAATATCGATTGGCAGTACGTAATTTCCCTTTCAGGATACAAAAAAGAAAAAAGTGCCGGCTTCCTAGTTTCACAATTAACATCCGCTTAGTAACGAATCCTATAAATAAATGTGCAACTACAACTGTATAGGTACGGTTAAAGATATCGCGGTTAATGGAGCATTTTAAAAAAAGAAAGTACAGATAAACTTTTCGAATAGGATTAAACCCCTTTCTCAGGCATTTTGTTGTTCGCTCAACTCAATTACTTCAATTTAATTTTGAAAAACGTTCTATTTTATTTTAAGGTAGAACGTGCTACTTTCAAGTCTTTGTTCTATAAAAATGAAGCAGTTTCACTGTAAAGAAAAAAATATAATTTTTAAAATACTTTTAGCAAATACAGTAAAACACCGATTAACCGAACTCGGGTTAACTGAAACCCGGGTTATCCGAAATGCCCCTGAAATCGCAAATCCAAAAAACATATACTATTCTGCACGGAAATAATCGCGAAGGAGAGTTTTTTTTTTGCAACGATATCTCCACTTTTTTTTTTTTTTTTTTTTTTTTTTGCTTTCCCAAAAAGGTCAGAGATGAATTTTAGAATGCTGAAATTAAAATTAATGGGTATTAATAATACTAATTACGATATTGTTTACCTGTATCTGTCAGCATTGAGGTAATTTTCATAGCACTGTTCGCAAAAGAGATGCTTAGTGGTTTTTTTTTTTGTTTTTTTTTTTTAATCCTACAAGCAGACGAAATCCATGTTCGACAACTTACACAGAAATGGTTTACTTTTGAAAAGTTTAAAATATTACACTGGCCTTAAAATTCATATTTAGGTAGGAACCTGTCTTAAGTAACTGTGGTAATAAAAAAAAAAATCTATTAAATTCTTAGAGTATTTGTTCCATAATAAATAATCGCACTTTCATTGCTTTTGAGTTCCCTTTTCGTTGTCAAAAGGTCCTATAACCCCTAAACTTCCTTCACGATAATAAATTCTGTCTAATTGTTAATTATGTCAGCTATATAGAATTATATCATTCAACAACTGAACATAGTTAAGATAACAATTATTAGAATAGATACCAAAGCTATCTAACTATTGAATGAAAATATAATGTAAACAATTTATTTATTGACAATGATGTATTTAAAACAATATCAATCGATTAGCAATTACTTTATGTAAATTCACTAAGCTATGGATGGCATCCTTACCAGCTTCGTGTATTGTCCGGAATTATTTTAAATCATTGTGGTCATGAAAATATCAGAAAAATAGCAGTTACATAATGTGAAGAAAAATAAATTTTATTCTTATTTTTTTTATATACTAAGATCGTTTACAACAAGTTCGAATATTTCTTAAACATATAACTGGGAACCAATGGAAGAATTATTCAATTATAATTAAAATTCAGAGTACAAAAGTCATAATAAGATTAATCATGTGATAAAATTAATGGCATTTTATTTGAATTATACTCACATTATTAAATACATTTCAATGTTTTTTGGTTGTTTTTTTTTCATTCACAAAAATAAGAGAACAGTAACAAACATTTTGGGAAAATACTAAAACTTTCTAACCGCCTTTCATCATCTGCAGACGAAAATGATCCATTCTTATACAATACCAAATTCCACACGTGGTTACTACGAGGATTGTTTTATTTCTTCGAAATCATCATGTACAGGAAACAATTCTAATATCTTACTTATCTATTACAAACTTAATAACGTCATTTAACAAAGCGTAACCTTTCCCATTTGCTTTAATGAAACCACAGAACGAACAGAAATAAAACGAATAGTTTAGGTGAATGGAAAAAGGCAATCATCAAACCTCAGAAAAACCACGGCTGAGATTACGACAGACTATTGTTTTACAGAATATAAATTTATGAATGGTAATAAAAAGGAAATACATCGACATTTTTTACAATAGAAATCCGATTATTATTCTCTTAACTCGGATGGAAAGAAAGCTTGGAAAAATTTAAATTGGAAAATAAGTAATGCATCTGCCGTGAGAGAAATGGAAAGAGTGACTATGTTTTCCAGCTTCGCATGATTGAACGAAAGGCAGATATGACTTGCATAATTATGCAAGTCATATCTGCCTTTCGTTCTCGATATTACAACTGTTAAGTGAGCTTTTTCAAGCCATATGACGGCATTATATGAGTAAATGTAAAGTGACCAGATTTTCTAACTTTAATCCGCGATTTTCTAGAACGATGACGCGCAATTCCGGATGTTGCCATTGGCAGTCTTAGGGACTATAGGCAAAATACAAAAATTATGCAATTAAATAGATAAATAAAATAAAAAATTAGAAACAATCATATAGTTAAGTATTTAAAAATTTAAAAAACGGGAAGAGATAAAAAAAAAAGTATAACTAATATATTTTGCAATGGCTTTTACTATTTTTTCTCCATGTTAATTCATCTACATTCAACATATTAGGGTGATCATATTCCTTGCATAGAAAAGTTGGAAAGGAGCATTCCTCAAAATCTAAAATTTTAAAAAAATTAAATCTAGTGATTTTTTTAAATATAAACTATTTATTGATAGATAAAACCCAGGACACATTTTCTTTTTTTTAATTCAAGACAGAGTCGAAAAATAAGACTGCCCCATCTAATCCGGAATGTCTGGACACTTTCTGCGTACAGCAAAAATGAGAAAATTTAAATTAACTTTTTTTGTCTAATATGTTAAAAATTATTAAGAACATTTTAATAGATTTAATTTTTAAATCTATTAAAATGTTCTTAATATTTGCTATTGATTTACAAGTAAAACAATTCAGGATATTTAATTAAAATTCAGGACAAACCTGTGACATTTTTTCAATCCTGGGCAAATAATGAAATTTTTCGATTATCCAGGCTAATCCGCAAACGTCTGGTCACGTTAATAAATGCAAAAAAAAAACTTACAACCCTTGAATTATTATATTAATCTGTACTAAGGTAAGTGCTCCAGTAGTGGGCCACGTACCAGTAGTGGGCCACTTGAATTTTAAGTTGAAAAACAAGAAATTCCAACATTCCAATAAAATAAGAAATCTGCCTCTGGTAGGCTGAAACCCTTATCAACTAAATATCAAAGGCACAGCCTTTATTTCCTGTTCAGTTAGGAGCTAGAAAGTTTGTTGCTGAAGTTGGTCTCTGAGAGAAGCATTTTTAGCTTATTCTTAGTGATTTCCTTAAGAGGTAACTCTTCTTTCAACTATTTTTTAGCATACATTCTATTTGTTTTTAAAATGAATTGTTATTCATATTATTTGATTATATAATGAATGTATTATAAACTATCTTTAAATTAAATAATATTGATAATTTATGGATAGTGAGGGGTGGCCCACTTTTGGATCAATGTTTTACTAAATGCTCCAGTAGTGGGCCTAGCGAGGCCGCCATTACTGGAGCACGCTTTCTCTCAAATAGACTGTTTTGTGATGTTTAAATAAGAAGGTTATATCTTGTAAAGTCTTTTTATTTAATTAGATGTGCTTTATTTTTATCAGAACCAGTAGTGGGCCACATGGGCCACTTCTGATACACTAATAGCCCACTACTGGTACACTAATGGAACATTCTGACCAATTACTTACATAATAAATATTTTATAGTACTGTTGAGGAAAAGACTGATATTCAAGAATTAGTTGGGCTCTGTAACGAGGCAGACAATAATAACTATCGCATTGCTGGACCATCGAAAAATATTCCATCACCATTTTAAAGGGCTCTTTTTCTAGCTGCATAAGGAAGATGATAAAAGAAAAAAAAGATTTATTCAAGATAAAATATCAAGATTTAATATCCATAATGCCCCAAACAGAACTTAAAATGAAAGATCGATAATTAACATATACCTTTAATAAAAAAATTGGCTGTTAGAGAAAAAATGAAAATCTCATGTGACTAGAATCTATAAATAAACGATTTCACCTATATCAAGCCATTTTTATTGCATTTTTATAGTGTATAATGTTAATATATTATTATTATTACTAAATATAATGATTTTATTCTTTTTTCTTTGGCACAATTGACAAATCTGGGTGGCCCACTTTTGGTATGCCCACTACTGGTACATCAAAAGTTTGCTATGCCCACTTCTGGTGCATAGGAGTGATCTAAGTTTTTAATTTTTAAAAAATTATATTACAATTATTTTGATATTTCAGGTGATTATTATTTTAGATAAAAGTTTGAACAACCATAAAAAAATACAGATTAGCGAAACTTCTCAAAAGTTTAGATGATAATTGAGGAAATACCCTTAAGTGGCCCACTACTGGAGCATTTACCTTAGATGTTTTATAATCAAATGTGAGCAAAACGTCGCCCGCGGCTTATGGAGTTAAAATAAAAATTGTTAAGTCTATTATTTGAATTTCATCAAATACGTATAAGCGGGGGCAGACCTTGTAATGTTTCGAAAAGAAAGCCAACTGTTTTAAAATTTGGAAACGATTTAAAAATGGATATATTTAAATATATATCAAGCAATAATAGCTGTCGCTGGCGGCGAAACTTTAAAATTTAAACACATTTTTAAGTTGAAGATTAATTTTCGTTTGCACTCCACATTCTTGAAAAAAATTGAAAGCATGAAAAATAATATATTATTAGTAAATCATTTATAAACATCGCCTTATCTTAAAGAATAAACGAATCAGCATTTCAGAATATGAAAATTTGGGTAGTATAAAAGCTGAAAAGCAAATGTTTTTAAAACTTTGAGAAATGGAGAGGAAAACATAATGTTACAGCACAATCCATAAAATTTCTATCAAACAAACAAAGGCATGAACCATTCATCCCTGAAAGAAACAATGATGAAGACTACCATAAAAATGTTCTCGAGCTCAGAAACTGCTGACAGCAATTGATATCTCAGACTTTTAAGAAACGTTTGAAACTTACTTCAAAAGAAAACAACAACAAATATGTTTTAGAAAATTGATACAAATTGAATGTCAAAATATTTTCCATTTTATCTAGCAATATTCTATTCAGAATTACCCTCCCCCACTCCTCTTACTAATGGTATCATCGTTGAAGTTTATATCGTTCGATTTAAAAGGGTTGCCGATAAAATTTCTGAATATATTTCTTCATTTTGTAGCAATTTTTGACTATATTTCTTCATTTTGTAGCTTAATTTCACGGGCACTTGAGAACTGTCTTCCACAGACATAAATGATAACATAAAACATTCCTCCTAACTTTCTATGGAGTTGAGGAAGGACTTCGAGCGTGTTATTCATTGACAGGCATATTTAGAATCTCGAGATGATACTTCGTGAAACAGTACTCATAAAAGTATGTGATTTTCTGCTAGAAAATATAAACAGCTCATTCAGAGTATGACAACTAAACATTTCGCGAGTTTTCCAATGTCTATCTGTCATCTAGAAAAGCAAGATCTCTTGTTCCATAGACTGGCAAAATCATTACTAAACATCTTTTCTGCTGGCTGAAGAACAAATGTCGTTCAAGTCGCGAATCGTGCCAGAAACAAGTCAGCCAGTAAGGCGATCCAAATCAATCTTTTTCTCTTCACAGAAAATAACTTGGATCTATCCATTCAAGACCGTGGCTTTTTTTTAGTTTTTGACAAACAATGTTGGCTATCTTTCTCTATAAGCAAAACATTCTTTAGCGTACACTGTGGTGATCCCCTTTGATATGAATTTGGACTGAATTCTTTGAAACAATTCCAGTAGCTTGACGAGAAAGTTACTGAAAGACAACAGTGCCAGAAAACTAATCACATCAGTGGACAAACGGATGATTTCGCACCTGTGCCTTTCACAGTTTTTTAGACAACAGTAATCGCTAGTGTTCGATCAAATGCTAAATACAATTGATCGGATATTTTCTACAGATGAAAGATTTATTTTAAACTCTCAAAATTTCACAAATCCGATCTTCAGAAAATTCAACTTATCATCGCCAGATTGTGCTAATGCATAAATTTTATAAAACACTTTTTATGTAGTCTTGATTTTTTTTACTGGACACTGCCAATTTCGCGGATGTTAAAATAACCTTTTTCTATCGGGTAATATAGCCGATAAGAAGAATAAATTTCCAACACCTGAACTTGTTGAAATCTAGGCTCAAAAGTTTGAGGCAAGTTTTTTTAATTTTTCAGTTGCGTCTTCATGAGCACGACAGAAAAATTAATTTTAAAGCACATTTTGCTGAATTACATAAAAGAAATTTTGCTGAAAGTAAGTGACAAAATTGAAAAAAATGTCACGAAAACAAGTATTTTATTTTTAATAATAAGCAACTAATAATATCATTCGGTATATAGCATTAAATATTGCCTTCAATAAATTTTCAGCAGTAAATTCCTTTTCCACCAATGATCCAGCAAGAGAACGGCTCAAATACATACACAGCTACGTCAAAATATAATTAAATCAATTGCACTCATATATATGACTTCTACACCGTTAAAAGAAAAATTTAAAAAGATATTCGTGTGTGTGAAGATATCCTATAAACCAAGTGAACTGTATGGATAAAAAAGCAAAACGGATGGCAGCATGAAAGCAAAAAAAACTTGAATTTCGATCTCACAACAACTTAGATCAATCGAGCAAAGAAACCATCGAAGCATATAGATTTTACTTTTTAAAGCACAGGTTTCCCTCAGAAACGGCATGAATAAAGTTAACCAAAATGATTGCATGTGGGGAAATAAAATACGAATAATAATGATAAGCATACTTCAAGGGACACAAAAAATAGCTTCGATTTTAACTGAACTTCGATACAAAAAATGAATAACTTTATTTTAACTCATTTTTTTTTTTTTTAGTTTCGATTCCCATATGTTCTCAAAAGATACACAAAAAAAGTTTGGAAAATGGAACGAAAAGATAATAAAGAAATAATTTGCAATATTAGAATGATACTTAAAAAATATATTGTAGTTGGTCAATAGAAACATAGCATTTCAGAATTTCATGGTTCATTTGCGTTTTGTTTTGATTTTTTTTAATACTAAATTGCAGTTCAGTAATTAACAGCGCAGTGAACCAAATATAAGTGCTAATTAAGAGTTGAAAAATAATATGATAAAAACGAAGTATTGAAACAACAAGCAATAAAATATCAAGCTCTACATTCAATTCAACTAAAATTATTTCAGATATAAAGTCCAGGGCCAATTTTTGAAGGAAGAAAAAAGTATAAAAACTGAAGAAAATAAGCTGCTGGTAATGCTAATGAATAAATCATTAATAGCATTAGCAGGTACCAGTTTATTCCACTTAAAAGAACTTCTACCTTTTGTTTTCTAATTCAATTTGAACGAATATGCCAGAGTTCGAATACTTTTCCTGAATTATAGAGAATAGCTTACAATTGCCCTTTTGCAGGCAAATACAAACAAATTTAGTTCATAAAATGTGACATATTCGATCATATACTAACGCTTTTGTTATGAATTTTTGTCCACAAGACATATTCACAAAGTGGCTTACTTAAATACCACTCAACCAAGTGAGCCGAAAATCATGATTTGAAATTAAATCAACTAAACAAGAAACTCAAAAAATCCTAACTCGTAAAAGACATTCAGATTAATTAAAAACTGCACACTAGCAAGTAAATAAACAATTCATTCAGAAAAGCTGATTAAAATCGGTTAGGTTAAAGAAATTATTTAATTCAAACTCAAAGAATGCTGATACAGCTTGAAAGAAATCCCAAGATAAAATACTCGAAGCACGCACTGCCGCCATTAAAAATACATTAGTTTTATTCACCAATTCTATTCTTAGTTTTCAATAAATTTATCCAACAATTTTATATTTCACCAGATCTATCTGCATTATTTATCCAAGACAGTGGACATAATTTTGTAGCTTAGAAGAATAGGACAAATGCCCATATTTATGGATTTTGAATTTTCCTAACTCAAAGCGATGAGAATAATACAGGAAAGGATAGTCAATAGTGTCGTCTTGGTAGATTGATTTTTCTTATCCAATTTCTTCCCCCCCCCCCCCGCCCAAGAGATTATTTCCTAGCACGTTAATTTGAAAAACTTAAAATTATTAAATCAGCTTTCAATCAAAACAAATAAAATGGATACCAACCCATTTTTACCTAAGTAATGAATTAAAACCTAATTTAATTTCGATAAATCTATTACTTATCACATGACATGTCAATAAATGTCTATGCAAATTTAGGCGGATATAATTACAAAGCATTAAGAAAGAAACTGAACGACCAAACATTTAAGAAGTGAAATGCTAAAATTTAATTAAGTACTGTTCAGTCAAGTGAGTTGAAAGTTAGATTTGAAAATGAATTAACCACAAAAAAATTCAAACTTGCAAAAGACATTTAAAGTAATTAACAGCCACATAGAGACAGATAAATGAGCAATATACGTGGGAAGGCCAAAATTCAAATCGATAAAATTAATCTTAAGCTGTGACTACCACAGGTGAAAGTGACAGAAAAAGAAACTGGAACAAAATCCGCCAAATCTTGCATCTATCAAGCTTAGCATTTACATGACAATGACGTGAAAATTCACAGGCGCAGGGGATATATTTAGTTTTTTTTTTACATCTATTTAACAACAAGCATAACCCTCTTTTCAAGGCCGTGAGCCACATATTAATGGGGTTTGTGGATCTTGTTTTACGAGCCGTCTCAGTTTCCCGAAAATACATTAACGTGTGATTTAAGTTTCCTGTTCCAAATCGCATTTCGCAGACAGTAGCTCGGCCTACAAATAAACGCTTCAACAAATAAAACTCTCCCTACAGAATGGGGCTCCATCCGATTAACCGAACCCATCTCATTTCCATATTCTTTTAGTGTGAAAAGAACTTGTAAATGCTCATGACGCGCGTGCAGCTGTCGCTTGAAACAATAACGCGAATTTTATAAAATACACGCCTCCGTGCCGTTTATGATGAAGCAGAGAGCGAGCGCGCGTTCGCTGGTAATTATGTGCAGAAAGGAAAAGGAATACTAAATGGTGAGAAGCAACAACTGTTAAAATGGAGAGAGCTTTTCATTTGTAGGGAGGTGGATGCATCAGTTTAGAATTAGTTTTAACTCCAGGTCTCCAACTTAGATTAAAGTCCTCTTTTTAAAGTTACACTGCCACAATTTTGGCATGAACCTCATAATTATGAATTATGGTCAGATGAAGAGGAAGAAATTGATTTATTTTCACTCTCTTCAAATTTCCATGCCACGCCACAAGGAGGGAGTTGACTCCAGCGGATGTAAAGCAGGCCATTCATATCTACTCCAAAATGGAAATTTTGTAACGCGGGAAGGAAAACACAATCGTCAAGGTCGAAAGCCTATGGAAAATAGCATAGAGGCTCAGAAAAGCTAGGTATCTAACCGAACCAATTTCCAGCACTTCTAGTGCCCATTCTAAAGGTGGGACCCTGATACGAGGGTAGTGGAACATCAAACGATTTCACTACCTAGTCGGAAATCCGTTGAGTTGGGGGGGAATAGGGGGAGCGAAGAGCGCGCTTTGGAGCTTCAAATGAATGGCTCGCCTGATTTTTCGTTTTGAATGGGGGGGGGGGACCAGTGTTGGGACAAATGGAATGAGACTACATATGAATTGCCGGCTTAACGTGCTCAGGTCCGCGTTAACTGAAGATGTTCAATGGAGTTGAGTCCGGAACAAACGACCCTCCGGACTCGGAATTCGTGACCCACCAGCCCCATTTCATTTTCTAAAAGTAAAATTCTGTGATGTAGCAACGCATTCCTATTTAAACTGCGTTAGAGGTATGTGGTGATACATATATAAAACTCTCTAACAATCCTTAGTAATCCAATAATATTAAATCCAAATTAATCTATTTTATGTGTTCTTGTCACAGAGCATTTTATGAAATAAAAAAAAATAGGAAGTATTAACTGCATTGAATTGATTTATTTTCGCGAAAAACCACTTCAAATTACATCATTTTTTCAACGTTCTCCAAATAAACTTGTTTAGAGATTTCGAAATTAAAACTATTCGAGAGATTCACTGCGCCTATCATGTGAACACAACGCAATAATGTAGCCGATTGACAAAATATGAAACATTCTGTAAAACAATATGCATGTATCGGAACAACGGCAATATTAGCATTCTTACTCAAGTCACGTAACAGCGATCGAAAAGAAAAAGTGTGAGAAACCGTAATTGAACCTTTCGTTCCAGTTAGCATCAAGAGCGATAATAATCATTAAACAAAAGCGTACCTATCACATACTTCTTTTCAAACAAAACACGCTTTGGCAGGCACTCATGATACAACAGACCGTTCCACCAACTCTTTAATAAAAAACATTCGGCGCATTCCACAGTTTCATATTCTACGCTACGAGAAAGAAAATTTTAAAAATAATTGGTAAGGGTAGGGACAGAACGAAATTCCGATCCATCTGCGTTGTTTTCTTCTGTTGAAGGAAATTCAATAATTCCGCGTCTCTTATTCCAAGCACGTAATGTCACGGCCTTCTTTTCTTGAGATGAACACGAAGATTTGCGGAACAAAAGACGAAAGCCTTCAAGATTTATTCTTTTTGTTCCTCCCTCCAGCGCAGAGTGCTACTTTAAATGAATGAATTGAGAGGTGGACTCTTTTTCCAGCCCATTTCCCGAGAGAAATGTTACTTTAATAATTCAGACATCGACGGATTTGAATCCTGTAAACCAAACGGTGGTCTTTTCTCTTGTGATATCTACTATTGTTATCCTTTTTTTCCGTGGAAACAAATCGTTTTTATGAATATTGTAACAAGATTCAGTGACTGGAAGAAATAAAGCACACATTCAAAAGATACTATGTATCTATTTTGTAGATACCAACTATTGACATTCAGAGCCGAATATTATTACGCGAAGTTATATAGTTTCGAATACGTTCCTAATTTAAATATAATTTATATGTTTGGACAAAACATAGTTTTTAGCAATAATAATCGATATGATGTAAATCGGATACTTAAAGCGGAAGTTCTTTCATTCAGCTCTTTATATAGCATTACAAAGAGTAGAAATATACATTACACCATTCGTCGATTATTCGGACGTTTGTAGCTTTGTTCATACAGACAACTTGAGTTGTCATTGGCGATAGAAACTGTTTATACGAAATTTTATTAAGCAGAAAATTAAAAATTACGCCCATTTCAAACTGTTAAACAGTTTTTCAAATACAAAGTTCAGATATATTTTGTTAACTACACAGGCTATGAACAGAAAAAAAGTAGCTAATGAAAAAAAAATCGAGATATATTAAATACTTGACTTTTTAATTCAGAAATGTATTATTATTAATACATTTCTGAATCAAAAAGTCAATAATAATAATAATAATATAATTAATGATATAACTATTAACATGTATAATACCTGGTAAGCATTTAAAATTCGCAATGCTCTAAAAATGCAGTGGATTTTTCTTAAATACGTAACCACACGAACTTCAGAAGTTTATTTTATTTATGTATTTATTTTTCACTGTAATAAAAACACTGCAGTTTCTCAAACAGTTAATTGTTCAAAAAAGTATCATTCCATCGCACTCCGAAAATATATTAATTTACTTTTGTTTTAAGTCAATACTACGAGAATTATACTATTCACTTCTAGCCATGAAGAAGGCATAAAAAAAAGTATATGTCAACCAAGAGTTTTCGGCTATTCTACGGAAAATTGTTTGAAGAACTTTTGTTGAAAGAAACAAGTTAAATTCTTATTGATGAAATAGCTATTTAATTATGTATGCTTCAAGCGATGTATCCCTTCGAGCAAAACAATTTAAACACAAACCATTCGAAATTATTTAAACTTACAACTTTCATTCTTTAAAATGATTTCTATTGTCGTTCCACATTGAGGTTATAACTGTGCAAAAACTTTTCTTAATTTTACTTTTAAAAAGAATACAACATTCTTATGCAATTATTAGAAAAGTAAAGGAAAACGAATGTACATTGCAGATGACTTTTACACAATCCCTACCAGCATTGCCGTTCAGAAAATAACAAACAATTTACGTAATGAAATAAGATAATGCCGATAATACCAGAACTGAAACCTATTTAATTTATCCATTCAACACACACTTATTTAAAAAAAACTTTTTACATGATTTCTTTCTCTTGTTTGTAAAAATAGAATAAAATAATACTAGACGGTTTAAGAATCGTTTTCTCTTAATCTGCGAAAATGTATCGAGAATGGCATACAAATTATTTAGTAGATGTAAAAGATAATCAGTAAAATGCAACAATATAGTAATAATTTTTACTTTTTTTGAACTTATTGAAACAAAAAAAATCATCCTATCATGAATAAATTATTTAAGTTAATCCTTAAAAATCATCGAAATATAATCCTAAAACAAGTAAGTTGCAAAATCTGGCAATGCAAATCATTTAAATAATCGCTGATAATGATCATTTAGAGTCTTCATGAACTTTTTTTTAGAAGAGCATGTTTTTATTCACTTCGTTTTTCAAAAAATACGATTTCGCTTGTATCAATAATTCATCAATACTAAGAACACAAAACGCAAGCCCTTTGTATTTTGTTCTACATAATCATGCAACAATCTACTTTGGCAATCGCATTTTACTTATTCCTCTACCTATTTTCAAAAATCTAGAACGACCTGAATAAAGCAAAGCGCGTGCATGATCGCTTGTAGAATTTTTGAGAACAAAACGGCTAAAATAAGCCAAAAAACAACAGAAATGCATATACTGCAAAGAATTATTTCTTTCATGATGTCCTATTTACGTGCACCTATTTCGTTTCATTTCTAAAACTAAAAACTCTTCTAAATTTTGAATTTTCTTCTCGTTTCTATTACTTCACCTAATTTTCGAATGACCGTTCCATACAGGCATACTGTTCCATGGCCAGTGAGTGGAAACCTAATCATGCTCATCCGAATTATCTTGCATACAAACTCGACGTGCGAAATTTGATCCGAGATAGTCATGGATGATATCCTCATTCTCGTAATGCAGCGAAGAAGATTTATAAAGATATCATTCACGTTAAGATCACGTTTGACACAATGCTTAAAGGTACTTCTAGATTAGATGACGGTCCAAGAACCCATCTCAACAACAGTTCTGAAAATAGCTATTCATAACATGTGCAAGCACACTACAAAAATCTCACAGCTCAACGATTTCTCACCGAAGCTGAAGAATGATTTGGGAAACTCGAAATAATAATTTTCGATATTTACTTTGAGCTCTTGAATCACGCTAACTTGTATCTTGATGGAGAAGAAAAATCAATGACTGGCATGAGAGAATCAAGACTTGAAAAGAGCCGAAAGAGTTTATCGGTGGGAATCCCCGACAAGATGCAAGGAAACGGAAATTTCTGAAGAAAAGAGATTATGCAAATATAGAAAAATTGAAGAGGATAGTTTAAAACGCGTATAAGTCATGTAACACGTAAATTTTAGTCAGCAATCCGTAAGAACTCGCCAATTCCTTTTTTAAAATTATAAGAAAGCGTTGCCAGAATTCGCAAGTATCAATGAAATAGAAAGATATTCTTTTTCCCGAGGAAAAAAGGGATATAGCATTTAAAAAGGAAAACGCGATATTTAAATAGAGGAAATTTAAGAAGCATGTAAAAGATAATGAAGAGGAATATTTAGCGTTCAATTCACCTTTTATAAAAGCAAGTCTTCCATGTGACTGCCGCCTTTGATGGCTAAAGACATTTGAAGTTTTTCTTCAGCTAACAGTTAGATTTCAGCGCAGAAAATAGTTAACACTTCAAATTCCACAGCACAGAAGCCTCATTTCGCAATGCATTTGGAGCTTTGCCTACTATCCATAAAGCGCTATATCGATTTAAAAAAACTCAATCTTTATATTTAAACAGTGCGATTCTTTCTAAGTTAATTAATTTCACATAAGAAAACTAAGTCTTCTTATAATCAGGGCCGGTTTAGATTTTGTTTTATCTAACTTTTTGTAAACATAGCACATACAAAGTAACTGAAACATGTGATTTCGACTGTAAAAATTAAAAACATGTTATGCTCTAAATCTTTCCAATCTGTTTCATAAATTTATAAATTTATGAAACATCTGGAAAAAATCAATTTCATAAATTAATATACTACTCTTTTTAAAAGAAGACATTATGGCCCAAATTGTTGTTGGAGGTATAAAAAATTGACATTTGGAAAGTGTGCCATGCGCAACGTCCATTTCGCATACACCAATGTTAATCACATCACAAAGTACGAAATACTTTAATTCCCATTACCGCATTCTTTGCATATGCAATCTAATTAAAGGAATAATGTATTCAATGCACTGCAATATGTTCTTGCAGACATATAATTAAAATAATTAAAAGTTTCCTATAAGACAAACCTATTCCTTCTTAAAATATGGAGCACAGAATACTTCATTCATTAGTTTTTCCTAAAATAGAGGCTAATCTCAAATGGAAATCAATTCATTACGAAAGAGGAAAGTAATTGTAATGAGTACTTGTTAAAAAAGAAAATGAGAAATTAATATCGATTATTTAACGCTAGACCTTTGGAACAAATAAAAATGAAAACGTGATATTAATATTAGCTATTTAAAACGGCTCTGTTAACATCATATAAGGCTGATGATCACCTACACGATACTATTAAAAATTAACAGACGTCTTTCCTTTTAATGACTTTTAATACAGTGAGTGCTCTCGCTGAATGAAGAGATCTCATGATGTTTTAAGATTGCTGTTTACCTTAGATTGCCTTACCTCTGGCTCATGATATCTTAGCCCTGAAACTAGTCAATTTCTTCACAACTTTAAAATCTTACGAAAAAAAGGACATACCATTTATTCCAAATTATTCTTCTTAACATATTAAGTGTCATAAATTTTAAAATATAGAAAAGTAGAAATTTTAGAGATGACCTAACTAGACACAAGCTATAGACCTTTAAGGGTCAAATACAGGCCGATTTGTGGTTTGTTATATTCGGGCTTGGATCACCTCACGAAAGAAAAAAAAGTATAGAATATGTTACAACTCGCTTTATATTACAGCAAAAGCATCAGAACACTGTAATTTTCTAACAAAAACTAAAAATTATAGAGCTTTTCTAATTTCATTTCTAACACCTTCAGAAAACACGATAATGTTAAAAATGAAACAGGCACGATTTGGAACGGAATATTGAATCTGAAAAAAAAAAAAAATCAAGTTCAGTAAAGGTTTCAAAGATTAGGTCGTAGTAGTAGGATAAGGATTATACTTCTCAGTAAAGCCAATATTTGAAGACCGGGCTAATACAATTTTAGATCTGCGAAAAATTCTAGAAGTGAAAGCAGATAAAACCAATATATTGGCAAATAAGTATGTATTGGCAAATAAGTTGGTATGTATATGTATTGGCAAATAAGTTGTTCACTAAATGCGGCTAGTTTATAATATTGTACGACTTCATTTGAACTTACTTACCAAGTAAATAATATTTGACAGGATTCTATACACGAGTTTCTGAGTATAGATATTGTAAAGTAGAATCTAGCAACTGACATCTGTATTCAAAAGGCCATAATAAACTGATTAAATCAGATTAACATTAACACTATTACGATGTTACTGTGGTTGTGTCGGTTTGCGTGACGGTTTATCCAGGTTTAACAATTATCTACAAATTTACTTACTACATTGATACAAAAAAAAAAAACAGCGAACTGTTGGAAATAATAAAAACACAAACCAGAAACATGAATGCAGAAATATTTTTAAAATGCAAGGAATGACTATGTACTGTTGCTTTCTGGACAAACAAATAATTGTAGCAAACACTTAGTTCAGAAGTAGGCTGAAAGCAAGTTATGCAAGTATAGCAATCGGGAGTTGCGATAATACTCGTCTCTTCATATCAAAAGAGTTCGTCATCGAAGGGTAGATAAGTACTAGTAAGAAAGGTTTAGATATTTTTTTAGAAGAATTCATTCTAACAAAAATTATAATATTCAACTGACTTCATAATTTCCTTTTTTTTTATTTATATAGACTGGTATATAATATTTAACATTCACAAACAATGAGTTGGAATGAAGGCAGAAAAAATATAAACTCGTCCACCAAGGCAAATCTCGACGTCATTATCTTATAAGTTGATGCCCTGAAATAACCCTGCAGTGCGGGAAATGCCACTCTGTTTTAGTCGCCTAATTTTCTTACTATAGATAACAGTATCAATATTTTTACACCAAAATTGATATAATAATGCTTATAGATTGTCCATAACAAGTTAACCTTTTAAAATAAAGAAGTCTACAATCCAGTGTCTCTCATTCATTGTCACATAATTTTTATATACCATCATATCATCTTAAATATTACATTTAATTAAAATAAGGAAAGAAAAATCTATTTACATAGAAATTTGTGTGTGCAGATTTACGAACGGCCAATTACTTTCAAACCAATCACAGCTTTGAAACAAAGTTATTTTACCATTTAAGCAAATTATTTTAAATGACTATCGATATGAAATAATAATCAACTTGATTTTCGATCAAAAAAGGGGGTCGAATATTGACGCATGAATGAGCACATTCTAGGCACAATACATGCGACCGTCTGATGGTGGGAGTTTGTTAAGTCAAGAATATAGAAAAGAGGTCGTATACCAAATGTATGCATACATTAGTCGTAGTTAGGTAAATGTTTGTAAATCTGATCCTCATACAATAAAATAAAATTGACTTTGTAATTGCAAGCAAAATTCATCGTCCGAAGGAAAATTTACTTAAAATCTAAAAGCAAAGAATTATAACAGAAATTAGCAATTTAAAAAAATTAATTCTCTAATCGCATTTTTCACGCAGTCATCATTCTAAAAGAATTAACTGCTCAAATAAAATAATATTACAAAATGCAAGCACGTTTTTAGAGAGCACATTCTAAAGACAATGCGAATAGAGAACTAAATTATCACTCAACGAACCCGCCATTACAGTAAACAATTATAACCAACATTTATAAGCGGATCTAAAGATACTTAAGTAAACAGCAGTAATCATCAAATGTTAAATCATTGCTTAAACCAGAAACGTGCTTCCTCAACAGTCTGATGGTTAGGCTGCGACGGTCAATGATCGATATTTGGGAGGTACTCAACGAGAGAAAATCGCCAGTTCTCCCCCCTATAGTCCTTTAACGCGATTAAATCCTAAATAAACAAAATCGAAATGTGCAACGTCCGGCGCACTTTTGTTCACTGAGTCGAAGCCTTAAAGAACCTGTGTAGGCAAGATCGCTCGATGCAAAGCTTGTGCACTATATGGACCATAGCAGAGGAAAGCACGAATCTTCGACACATCCGGTCACGGTAGGTTGCTTCCAGGTTACGTATGGTTGGTTATCTCCCGGACGCCTGATGAAGCCAGGCTGAAGAGTAAGGCACAGAGGTTTCCCATGGAAGAATTAATAACACAAGGGTTAAATAGAATAATGCTGGCGTTGGTAAACTCTGTCGAGGTAGATTGTTATTGGATTGAAATGCTTCCCCTTTAAAGGCATACTGGTATTGTTTGGTTCTCTGAATTTTATGCAAGCATTTACACAATGGTATTTTCCATTTAAGAGTCAATGGTTTCAACAAATAGATCGTTAAATGGAAATATATTTTGAATCATTATATTTTGCAAAAGAAAGTGAAGTATGATCGGACAAAGGGCAAATAATTTATTCGAAATCTTGAATATTAAATACGTCGAATAAAGTTAATCAGAACAATCAAAGTCTAACGCTTAAATATGCAGCAAGATTAATGAAATTATAAAACCAGTCATAAGTGCTTTGGATAATGCCAAAGTTAAGAAAAATCTTTAAAAGCTTAAAATAAATAAATTCAGACAAAGAACTATTTCTTTCAGGAAAAAAAGAAATCTCGTACGGGTTTCATCTTATCAGTGAAAACCGATTACAGAATTAAATCTCAAAATCTAAGCAGTTTTTTAATTGTTTTTAACCAAAAATGATAAATAAAATTATTAATAGAATTTCGAAAATTATTTAATAGTTAATAAAAAGTTAATACTTACAAATAAGTAAATAATTGTTTAAAGATAAAAGAAATATTGAATGTTAAATAAATAGCCATTTTTGGCTCAATAACAATAAATTTCATTAAAAAGATCACGGCTAACTTCACTAAAATGATTTTATACCAAAAAATTATAATACAAATCATGTTTCTGTCGAAAGATTTTTAAAGATTTAGAACAAAAACACTCAGTAATACAGAAATATAAAACGGTATAGTTGCCCTTCAAGTGAGCTGCTTTAAAAACTTGCATTAAAAATTAAATATGAGATGCAATTGTAAAGTCGATTTTCTTAGCATTCATAATTTTTTAAAAGCCAGATAGCCACTTCAACTGAATCGGCACTTTCCTTTAAAACAGTATTAATACCCAGAATGCATGTAATTTCATAACGTTTGGAAAGACAATAATTTATGAAATACGAAAAAACAGCACTTAAACCTTTAATCGCTGTTTAAAACAACGATAAAACACAACACATCCTAACCATCGAAGGCATTGCACCTCCACAGATTAAGATAGCCTCTAAGCTTGTAAAACGTTAATTCCCGTTTTGCCCAGGGTCACCATTCGTACTTAGGAACGCAATGGTCCTGTTTAATCAGAAAATCCTGAGTAAAGGTAAGCAGTCTAGAAACGCGCAACGAAGCGCAGAATTCGGAGGACAGAAGCAAGTGCAACGGCCTTCTTCCTACGTGCTATTAGGGAAGATCAGTCGCTCTGGTTGCTTACTGAGCTAAGACGAAAGCCTTTACCATAACACTTCGGTATGGATCGCCTGAAAAGCTATTGGAGTCCAAGTGATGCAATAGCAGCTTTTGTGCGCGATAATAATACTAATAAGAACGGCCAATCTGAACAAGTGCTTTGTAGGTAGCCTAATGGTATAGTGTTGTTTGTTACATTGTTGCCCGGGTACTACCGAAAACAAAACAAGAAAATAAAAACTAAACGATGCTTCTTTCTTTCTCTAAATGCTTCTCAGCGAAATCGTTCCATGGTAGATCTTGCTGACATATCTTCCCCTTTCTGTCGATTGAACAATCACTAACAATTTAATGATAATGTGATCTGCAACTCGACAATTCAGTGAACCATTTCCTTGTTCGAATGGACAGTACTAAGGGTCCGGAAACAATCACATTCAACAGCTTACAATCAAGCTGGAAAACTACTTATTTAAGATCATTTTCAAGCAGTGAAAAAGGTTTTAAATACAAGTGAAAGGGGAGTTGCGAAATAAAGAAATGCGGTGCATTCAAAAATATTCAAAGCAATATATGAAAATCTGCATAGCACATAGTAAATGAGGTCCGAGGAGAAAGAATACCACAGATCTAAGTGTATATTTGTATTGCAGGCACAAAAAATATACAAGATAAAACAAGTTTCAACCTATTTCTTTAAAAATAACAAAAAGAAGAAGAAAACACCAAAAATAAGGAGCTGATGAAAAATCCAAAGACTTTATTTTCGATACAGTTCAACCTGTTGTTTGCGTAAATTCTAGTTATTTTTACCACTTGTGGCGTGTAAAATAACGAAGACATGGACCAAACTAAGAGAAATTTTACATTCAGCTAGTTATTGTCAAAAAGAAATCATAACCTCCTCGCACAGCACATAATGAACTTTCCTTTGAAAGTTGAAGATGGTGCTTAACAAATGTTTCAATAAACCAATGTTTCTCAATCTCACGTTAAGTGAGAATCGTTTAAATCCACTGTTCGTTATATATTCTTTTAAAGATATTAACTCTAGAATGGCAACGTTACTTCGCATTTTGAATGGGAAAAGGAGTCAATTTGACTCAACGTCACCATTCCAGGGTTAAATATATGTACCTAGTTCCAAATAAGCCAATTGATGTAATGGAAAGAAAGCAAAAATAAATTCACTTTATCTTCACTGATTAACTCCGACAATAGTAATAAACGGGTATCGAAGAAGCTGTATCTTCATTTCTTGATGATACTACAAAAAATGAAAAAGGCTATGGATATCTTGAAATGTATAATTATACTAGCATTTGAATATAGAGATAAAAATTGGTTTTAAAAATACATTTGCTTCTTAATTTGCACGAATGATTTTTTTCAATACTTTCTCCACCCAACCTTTAGTTATCCAATTTGCCATTTTTTTTTTTTTTTTCTTGTCGAAAATTAATGTCCGAATTCCAAATAATCAAGGAATCCAGTATTTATTTATTTCGAAATTCACAGAAACATACAAAACTATACTTCTTGATCTTATATTGTAAATTAAACATAAGAATTATAAATGCTGGTGGCAATCTATGTCTTCCACACCAAGTCTAAATCACAAAATATTGCTGAAGCGAGTTGACTGTTACTTTCCAACATCCTTTGCCATTAAATGGTGATGATTATTTCCATCAATTTTCATTACTTCGACCATACATTGTTGGCGAGTCAAAAAAAATTTGTTAGCTACACGCAAAAAAAAGCTAATATTAAAAAAAACCTTTCGAACTTGTATATAAAATTGCTAAAGAAATGAGAAAACAAATATGCACACTAATCTGCCACTTTCAAGCAAGAGACGTGACAGCTGCATATATATAAGTTTTTTAAAAAATGCATGGTCAAATATCTAAACCGAGTTTTCCCAAATTTGACTTTGTCCTATTCATAATTTGGGAGAAAACGTCAAATTGGACAACTAAAATTGGACGGAGGGAGTATTTATTAACTCCGGGTAAAAAATAAAAAACAATTTAGCAAAAAGACCAGGGAAGAGCGTCAAACTTTTACCACTCCCATTGTAAGGAAAACAGAATTTCATAACTGAGTCATGATGCAGCGCATCCTTTGATGTCAATTGTTAAGGGAAGTACCGGTATTCCATTGAGTAATATCCTGACAATGCAATGCAGCATAAGTGCCAAGTAGTTCAATAACCGAAGGTCCTCCCTGGAAATTTCCATTCATATAAATACCATAAACAATCCATTTTAAATCAATGTGCATAATTACACTGCTTTTCAATTACGATTCTACTTAGGCACATCCTCGATGTATATAATACTAGTTAATTATAACGTTAGCCAGACGTGGTAAAATTTAATTCATATTAATTTTTAAATTCGAAATATTATATTTTAATATCTTTAGAATTATTAATGAGTGTTAAAGAATCTCTAATCATTTTTAGGAACGATACAATGAGAAATTATATGAAAAGCTAAAAGGGGATAAATATTTTTGCAATATCATTTGTTAATAATGCATTTTAGAAATTCAGTAAAGCACCGTTTATACGCCGTTTCATCACAGTCCCGATTCATTCGTATTCATGGTAATGATCAAGTACTTCGTTTATACGACGCAAAACTTCGGTTATACGTCGTTTTTCCCCCGTTATGAAATGTGAAAATGTTCTCCTTTCTAGTATAAGAACTGTGATAAAGATATCATGGCTTCGAAATTATTCACAATTGATGAATTAACAGAAGACAAATTGTCTCGTGCTAATTTAAGCGATGAATGGAGAAGTTATTCCACCTTCCTTTAAGAAGGCAATGGACTCCAATGAAAAACTCCGAACTTATTTCTTTTGTCAAAAGAATAGTGAAAAATATTCGATGAACTTAATTCGATTCATACTGTTGTACTTAATACTCACAAACAGCACCTCAAACGACAGTTAAACACATTTTTTAATTAAACGCCTACCTGAATGCACGTAAATCGTAAAAGATAAGTATAATTAGTACTCAAGATATGCAATAAAGGTATGATTTTTCTCACTTTTGTGATAAACGTTTAATTCTAAAATGTAATTATTGATTTCCATACTATGTAATATCATACTAGTACTATCTTTTTAAAAAAAATTAAATTAATACTTTTAAATAAATTTGCATTAGTAGCATTAAATTTGTAATAAGCAAAGTTGTCTAGTAAAAATTTGAATATACGTCTTTTCATTTATACGTAGTTTTACGTTAGTCCCTTGAAAGACGTATAAACGTGCTCTACTGTACATTAAAAGGACAGATCCAGACTTTAAAAACCTAACGTACAAAAGCAGGACAAAGATTTGCATTGATTGAAATATTTCAAAAAAATTCTTTGCTAGTTTGATATCAAGGAGAGTCGTAATAAAATATCAGACAAATTCGGTTCTGACATACATTTAGAGACAGAAGAGATAATAAAAATTTTCGAGAGCTGCTTCAATGGAATGGAAAAACAGAATTCACTAAGAAAATAAAATATGAATACCATCATCATTCGCATCAAAAAGTCAATTATGACTTAGATGAACATTAAATATTCGCTTTCATTCCCAAAACTCATCTTAACACACTTTTGAAGGGCTGCGTCTGATTAACATTTTTTTCCCTTTAGCATTTAAAATAAATTCAGAATAATCATAGTGATTTTATAGAAATATCATTAAAAAGACGCGTAAATAATTTGCATAATTCTCATTTTATTACGTTTTTCTTTCTCGCATACGATGTACATATAAAATAGTTTAATCATCAAAAACTTTGTACATGAGATTTTGAAGAATTTCAAAGTTTTCGATTATCCTGAGGCAGCAGGGAAAGAAAGGGAAAAAAAATGTTTTTTAATTATGTCTGTGTTTCTGTTAGTCTGTCCACGTGTATACATGAACACGATACCTCAAAAACGTGTTTGCCATGTGGTATAGACACCGAAATCGTAGATCTGTATAAAATTTGGACGAAAGAAGTCAACTGCAACAGGCAAAATATAAATTCGATTTTTTTTTTTCAAAATATTATAACGCAACGCACACGAGCACACAGACACACAAACCATCAGGACGAGGAACCACTGGGACTGAAATTTGCAATCGAAGCATGCAGGTCTTTATTCACAATAACATTTATATGTCACACACTTCTCTCTCACACACTCTATTTTTATATTTTAACACTTAAGTCAGATAAATTTCATCAATAAAAGCATTTGAACCCTTAGAAAATAAATGGACTACCACTAACATAATGAGAAAAATATAATTAAAACTCTATGGCACTTCGACTTCAATGAAAATAAATATTTAATAATTTCGAAATATTGCTACACAAGTATGAAAACCGAATTGTTTTAATTTTGTGGTGAATATAGCTATACTGAAACGAGGCACATTAGATACGCATGATTAAGGATTTTAATTTTCTCCCAAATCTTAATTGGATAAAGCGGAAATTGCTTCGGAAATGAGCTGGACAACTATGCTCCCAGCCTTGAATGAGGAGAGGACAATTGAATTTAATAATGTAGGAAATGATGAACGAGCACCTCTTATGAATAAGATGAAGTAACAATAACTAACAAAAAGAATGTGGATATATTTCTTCTAGTAATTTGGTTTTCGAATCGGTGTTTGTTTTTTTTTGTTTTTTTTTTTAGTCATAATGCCTTTTAAGAATTTAAATATTCATCTATTTTAGTATATTTTACAAATTAAATATTTTGAATATTAAATGAATCTATTGTTTGATGAAAAGACGAGAAAGGAACGAGCTTTTTCATTCTCAACTAAATGCATTTTTGTCTATCGAGTCCAGAGTCCCAGATTAGCCAAACAGTGCCGATTTTGGACTCCTTTGCCCGGTACTTTGAATATTAGTAAATGCTTCGTAAGTGGTAACATGCTCTTAAAATTTTCAGGTTCTTTTTCATTCAACAGAGCCTCGAGTTTTAACTTAAAATCTTCCACTTTTTTCTTATTCCTTTCTCAAGGAACGCTTATCTCTAATTTCTAATACTAATAAAGATGAATGTCTGACTGACTGTCTGGTGCGTCTGTAGAGTTACCAAATTTGGCACAGATATACTTTGAAGTTGAAGATAATGTCCTCTCGAGCCGTTTTTTTTTTTAATTTGAATTAAAATTTAAATTATTTAAAAATTAAACCAAATTTTGTCTCTTTTGCCAATAACTCTGATTGAATTTACTGACAAAAATTTTTCTTGTCATATTAAAGAGCAAAACACTATATTTCCAATGATAACAGTTTATTATTGAGAAAATTTATCTATTTTTTAGAAATTTAAGTCAATGGAATTTTAAGGTCGCTGGTTGCAAGAGAAATTGACGTAGGAAGGCGGGGAGTAGTAGCTGTAGGCCGAGTATCTTCAAACAAATTATTATTGATGTAATCACTTCGGCAGTACATATACTAAATGGAACGATACAAGAAGATTAGCGGCTCCTTGCAAGGATGACACGCAAAATGGTGAAGGCGTTCCACATTTTACACTGATCTGAGAAATGCGCTTAAGTCTCCAGCCTTAAAGAGTTTATTCTAAATCTAAAATTAGACAACAAAATCTTTGAAAATCTCCCTAATATTAACCGCTTAACTTAACAGCCTGGAATACCGTGCATAGATATCAAATTTTAGTCTTTATAAACTAAAATTGAATCATTAATTACTTTTATAATTTGACACAAAAAAATACGTAGGATCCATAAACATCTTAAGTATCCTATGCCTTTTAGATGAATGAAACGACATCTTTCCAAAACAGGAGGGTCATCTTATTAGATAGCAAAGAAAACTATTCTGCGGTTAAAATCACTCATGGAAATGTAAGCGCCCAGATCATATATAAATAATTCCTCTTTCAGCATTCTTATCGCCCCATTTTTTTTTTTTTTTCTTCTTTTCCTATACTCCATGACAACTGCTTCAAACGTTCCCTCAAGGATTGTAGCGCAGCAGTTACACATCTTTCGCCCATTTCACCTCGGTTCGAGTCTTCGCATGAATTTTGCCTCGTCAAGTCAACAAATACTTCGTCATCTTCCCCTCTTTTGCATACCTAAAAGAAATATTAAATTTAAATTCTTCCAATACTCTCATTTAACTTTTGCTTATTTTATTTAATACTATTTTCTCCCATAATTTTAAACATTTCTTTTGACTTTTTAAAATTCTCACCTCATCTAAATGTTTCTCAAATTTTACAAAATTTTTCTCCATAGTTATCATGCAGTGATTAATTAAGCCTATATAGATAGCTTTAGAATGGTAAATTGTTTTATTAACTATTATCTAAACGTATGCCTGTTTTAGTTCATTTTTATCATTGTATTATTAGCTATTATTCGACAATCTGTGTTTTTATAGTTTATAGATATTCAATTTTTTAGTGTGTGTTTGTTGTATTTGTTATGCACAGAATAATTATTCAAGATTTGTTTGTTTTTTTTTCATGCATTTCAATTCAAAATTTTTTTTATTTATAAATGGTTGTTTTTATTGACTAGATTTAAATGGTTATCATGAATTTAGTTTTGCGTTTCATAAAATGTAGTCAATCTCTACTCTTTTTTTTCACAGAAAAAACTTTATTTAGATTATTTTGAGTTTTAATATGAAATTATTTTAGCCGTGCTCTAATTATTGTACTTCAAATTTTTCATTACTTATTATCTTTTCCATTTTTTAAAGAATCTTTTTACTTATCATTTTTAACACTTAAATATAAGGTGAAAAAGTTCATTATATGCAGAAACATCCTATACATTTTAGTTTTGTGTATAAAGAATTAAAATTCAGTTACACTAATTAACCTGTTCACTGTTTGTGTTTTTAAATTCATTTCTTTGTCCTTATTGCAATTATTGCTTTCAGCTTACAAAAATTGAAATGTTGAAAATGTCGGTCTTAATTGCCTTATTACCATTAATACAAGATTGGCGAACCAGCTGGCGGTCGCCGTAGGCGACTAGTGCTTAAATAAATAAGCCATTAATTAATGCATGTCAATAGATTAGCCCGCATCCGCTTCTGGGTTTAACTTTATCACAAACAAAATATAGCAAAATTTGAGAAAAGAAATTAGTCCAAATAAAAATAATTAAATCTAAAAACAAATTTTAGACATGTAAAAATATAACTACTACCTTTTCTTATTTATATCTGCTTATCCTCAGACACTGTTAATACAGAAGAAGCACAGAAAAAATATACAGATTATATAAAGAAGAAAATACAGTCATCTCACGAGTTACGTTAAGTGATGCGTACTGTAAACCTTTACGTAACTTGAATGTTATGCAAGTCGAATATGTATTTATAAAAAAATAAAAATGTGAATATTTATGGCAAATGAGATATACTGCATTAAATATTCCTAATGATGTGGGTAAATTCGGTTGCCTATTGAAAGAAAGTACTACACGTTAAAGTATCAATCATCTTCAATACATATTAAACTTTAATGCCTTTCATATTAGGGTTACCATTTTACACTACATGTGAATACGTTGATCGTTCACACGATAGGGAACTTCATCTACGAAATCTATTTTTTTATTAAAAATAGCCCGTGAAGACCCGTAGCTTACGATCATTGAATGTCTTCTAAAAATCTCTAAAATTGGGCCGCAGAATCGAATAAATACGGTAAACTGAAGTAAAATTAATTGCGAGTGAAACATTAAAATACTAGATTCAATAAAATGTTTATAAGAACACATATAACCATATAAAACATGACAGCATATATATAAAAAATATCTATATTCCTTAAGATAATTTGGTTAGTTGGCACTGGAGGTGGATGGTTGAAATGAGACAAGTTCTTAGTGTTTACGAAATTTTTACGTAATTGTGAATTTACGCAAATCACGTAATACATAATTTGCGAAATGACTGTAGTAATCTTTATAAAAATGCAGGATGAACCAAAAGTCTTCATCCGATTTTAAGACATTACAGTTCAACAAACGTTGTTCGCAGGTAAATGACTCGCATATCATGGAAAGATGGGATCTCCAAATTTTGTTTCATGACCACTAGAAGTCTCTTGATTGCGTCTGAAAAGTGTAGTGAGCTTTCAATAGTTGTCGAGATGTTTTTCTTCTGTTTCTTATCGCCACTGGGCGTAAATGCCTAGAGATGTTGGGAAGTTAACTCCTTCCGCAATTACTGAGTGATAGTAAAGGTTTTATGTTCAAACACGATGGAACACTGCCATTTAGAAGTCAGAAGGTTCCTTAATGATGAGCTTCCTAAGTGCTGGACCAACCGTATAAAAGCTGAAGATTTGGCACTTAAACTGTAGCCACCCCGTTCCCCTGACCTGAATGTTTGCAATTTCTTTTTGGGGGGGAGGGGGGGCTTTGCTGAGAATCGTAGAAACATCCCAGCAAATCTGGGTGAGCAAATCTGAATCAAAACTAGAATCACAACCGCCAAAAAAATAAAAAAGATTCAGAGCATCGAGTGAACATGTGTCGTGAAGCTAGTGGGGCCACAAGGGTCGCTTTTAACTCACCATATCAACACATATAAATTCTGATGATTTTGAAACCTGGTCCACTTCTGAGTGTTGATTCTTTAAAAATAAACACAGAATTTTGAAATAGGATGATGACTTTTGATGCACATCCTACATAATCTAAGGAACACAGAAAAGGTATGAAATTTTTGCGATATTAAATGACTGGTTAAAAAAGAGTTCTACAATAATGAAGAAGAGTGGAAACAATTTAAAAAATTAAGAAGTTCATATTTTAAAAATGGGAGGGTATTTAGAAATTTCAAACATTTCGGGTCAAGGAAACAAACATATCAGAATATTCAGTCTAATTATCAAATCGCAGAAAGATTTAACTTAATAGGATATAGTATAGCTTTGGGAAATGTACCACAGGTCTCAAGCATAATATCATATTCATACAAACGCTATTTATAAAACACGTATATCTTACAGACTTCCAAGTATGTTTTGAAGAAATATTTAAAAAATAAAACGCATTATATCCTTCTATCCGTAATAGTCCGTCTACAAGGAAAAGGCTATTGACACTTATGAGGAATAAATACAGAGAAGGAAAAATCATTTTCAGCGAAGCACATTCCTTGCGTAAAAAGTGAAGTAACACTTTTGCTAGCACGCCGACACCTCCTTCTCAATATGGGTTATTAATAAACGAGCAGTTTTCACGACACAAAGCCTGAGGACATTTGCCACTCGTTCGACGGTAGCCCGTCCTCTTCAGCAAGACTGTTGTTTATCGACACCGCGTGATGCTAAATATAGAGGAGAGAGATATTCGAACGTGTGATTAATTGAAGGCTGTGGCCGCACGAGATACTAATGAAATGTATACAAGGAAAAAGTTTAAAAATAATAAAGAGCGGTGTCACGTCTCAAATGATCATGCTGCCAATGGGTGCAATCGATAATATGTCTCGCGGGTTATAACTGGCAGATTAAGATGTTAGCGAAAGCGGCTGATGAAAGTGGAGAAATTATAGGTTTCTCCTGATGTTATTGGAATGAAAAAAGTTATAAATAACATGAAAAACTTCACGCGCTGGAAACAATAAAATTAGAACCGTAATGATATAATTGACTATGTGCAGACAGTTGATTCTTGTTATTATAAGTCTTCTGAAAGCACAAAAATATCACAAAATTTGTTCTTTTTCTACATTTTATTTCTGGATAAATAAGACGGAAAATTTAAAAATTGCACACAACAATATAATACTGTAAATGCTACATCCTTGCTTTTAAAAGTTTGCTAAGATCAAGATACATACAGAATACTTTATTAAATTTACTATATTTATCAAATTTTTACTGTTGAGTTTTTAAAAAATAAGTAAAGTATTATTGCTACCACAGAACATTTATTTTAAAAGTTTCTTTACAATTTTTCTTCCAAATCTACATCACACCAGTTAATTTCCAAAATCTGCAATGCATCATGCACGTCTTATTACTCAGAGAAAAATAAATTGTAATACAATAAAACAAAAATTTTAATATTTTACAGCTATTTTAATAACTATTTATAAAATAATAGTTATAATGATAAAATCTCTTAATATTAGTAAAATAATATCTAATTTAATAACAAAGATTTTAAAAATAACACGATGGCAAAATTTCCTGCTGAAATACAAATTTATGCCCGGGTGATTCTCCTCGCACAAAGCTATCAGGATTATTAGTAAAATAGTAATAATTTCCGTTCTTCGAACACACTCAAATCAGGATATAAATCAAAATTGTTCTTCTACGCTCAATCTTTTCAACCTCATCACCCTTAAATATCATGAAAGAAGCAAATGTATTTATAAAAGCAAATCAAAATTGAAAAAATCGGAGTTGAAAATGAGCATTATTCACATTTTCACAAAAATAATACATATACCCTTACTTTTTGCCGACGCATTATTGCTAATAATACTGGCTAAAGCAGCTGAGTTGAAATTTCAACTCATCTAATGAAATTTTCAAAGGAGAAACGAGGCACTTTTTACGAACGTTTCTCTCTCTCTCTCTGGAACAAAATATGCAAAAAAGATATTTCGCTTTCTCGTTCTCTTTGATGATATCACAGAGACTACTCACTCTTGATAAAAGCAGTAAATTATTAATTCAAAGCAGAAATAATACACGTAAATTACTTTCAAACCATCTCACATCGAAAACCTTTTAAAGTGAATTTAATGCAAAGGATATAAAAAAGATTGAAAGAAATTAAAGGAAAGATATTATAAGATATCAAGATATTTCCCTCCAAAAGCCTAGCTTACTTCTGAATCTTATTTATGAAAATATGACAGCTTCAAATGAAATTTGCGCGAGCCCAAACTGTCAGTGGTGTAGCTTAGGCCTCGGGTAACCAAATATATACAGTTCTGTCTTCATTTATAATGATCGCAAATTGAAGAACATTGTATTTTTGCCCCGAATGTAAGCAATGACGCGACGGACGAGTAACCCACTGCGGAATAGCATACACAGGTCTAATCATTACTGAAAAAATGAGCTTTAAATTGAATGCTCAATAGATATTACCAACAGATCCACAGGAGTTAGTTAATGATCTTACTTCGAGAAAAATGCAGTGAACGACCCGCTAACTTCGAACAAACCGGAGAATGAAAATTTTCGTCAAAAGTCTTTATGCTCGGATAACAAGCAGAAGCATATATCTACAACGGCAATGCTATTATTCATCACTTCCGAAAAACCCAGAAGAGAGAAAAACAATCGACATTGGAGAGATTCTTCAATGCACCACAAACGGGGGGAAAAACTCGACTGATGAAAATAAAAGTTTGTGTTTATATATGTTGTGCATAGACTGGCACTGAGAATTAGATATAATTCTCAGTGCCAGTGCCGAACGACTTTTTTTTCAATTTCAGTGTTATTCAAAATTCCTTTATTTGAAAACCTTAATAGAGTTGCTGGAAAAGCAATTTAGGAGTTAACTTTAAAATATTTCACTAAAAGTGGTTTCAGTTAGTTATAAAATAGATTATTTGGAATTTAAAAAGTGTGATTCTTTATGAGAATTAAAAGAATTAATGTTGCACCTACAATAGGTTTAAGTGGAAGTATCCATTTAGTAGTCGAGTAGTGATAGACGTCTCGCCCATCTTGTAAAGCTGAATAATGCTTAAGAGCTGATGAGTGGGTTGTCGTAATTTATAATTTGGGTAAATAACTTACTTGCGGTGTTTTTTTTTTTTTTTTTTTTTTTTTTTTTTTTTTTTTTTTTTTTTTTTGTTTTTTTTTTTTTTTTTTTTTTTTTTTTTTTTTTTTTTTTTTTTTTTTCTTTTTCTTTCTTTCTTCTTCTTTGTGAAATCTTCTATTTTTTCAATTTTCTGCCCATTATAGATTACTTCACTTCTAATGCACCATTGGACATTGGTTATAATGTGTAATAACGTGTTTTGAAAAATGTGTACCCTTCTTCTTATGGGTTTTGACAGTGAAGCCCCAGGTTTGTGATGCATATGTAAGGATTGGCCTGTGTGCTTGTTTATAAAGAAGAACCTTACTTATTGAGTGAGAGTTTCTTCCGATGAGAGGGGTTATGTGGTGAGCTTTTCCCCAAAATTTCTGGGTGCTATCTATATATAACGTGCTTATTAAGGAGTGGAATAAGTACAATTGTTATTACGAAGGCATAATTAATAGGAAGAAATTATAAACTTCATTATTTATTGGTGTCTCTAGAGCAAATCAATCAAATTGCTATAAAGACTTATGGTAAATTGATGACCAGTTAATGAAAATTCCGGGTAGCAAACATCGTCTTTGAGCGGATTAAATTCGTTAACACATAACACCACTCCATCCCGAATGTTTAATCCTGCCGTTTATCTAAACAGTGGACATCGAGAACAGATCATGCACAGTACAGTACTAGAGTTTTCAATAAACGAAAGCATTGTATTATGGGAATCTCATATATTTTTAAGATACAAAACTGACAACAGCAGACATAAATTCAAACGAATCGAAGTTGTAAGAATGAAAAGAAAGGTGTGTCTTTAAACTTCTCTACAAGGACATGCTCAAGAGGCGCAAAGCCCCCCGACGTAAAACGTTTCTTTCTTCTTCTAACAAATAATCAATATAGGATCTTTCTTTGCAATAACAATTCAGTCAACCGAGAAAGATTCATTCGAGCATAGCACTGTTAAATCAACACAAGTTAAAATTGATAGAGTCCTTTTGAGTTAGCGCTGTTCTCAGCCCATTATCAATAATAGGTGTAAAAAATGGAAAAGCAAAACGAAATAGCTTCTGAAATGGTGAATCAAAGTCTGAATCTAAGAATCCGCCACAACAACAACAAATAACAGAAAAATCAGACGGATTTCATTCCTACCAATTATGGATTAACCTATTATGGATTATTTCTCAGAAAGAAAACTTCTGTTTTGCTTTCGTTTAATTTTGGTGTGATTTTACATGCCTCTAGAAAATTAAATCAATAAACACCAAAAGAACTTTCTTAAGAGGTTGAAAATAGTTCTTCTTTGAAAGATTTAATTTTTATGAAGTTTTCAGTCTTATAGCTTTATTTATTCTTTTACTACCACGCATAAAGGGTATTACCAGCAGAACAAAGAAGACATTTCAAAATAATCGATATCCTACTTTCAATCGACGGTTTACTAATGAGACTGATAATAGAGCAACGCATTTTAAAACAATAATGGAACTTTCATCAAGAACCCTCAAATAAATAAGAAAAGAAAATATTATCGTTTTAGAATTACAGTTGATAAAAATCGAAACAACTTGAATCTTTCGAATATTGTTAATGCGTTTATTTACAGAATGAAAGTATCTGCAAGAAGTCAAGTCTATAAAATTTAAAGTGAAAAAAATCAAACTTTGTATCAAATTTCATCAAATCAAGAAAGCAAAAGGGAGCGAAAAAATGAAATATATAAATCAGGAACATTCAAATGATAAAAGTAAACCTCCAACGACAGAATAAACAAACAGAAATTGCATACAAAAATAAAGAATGATACAAACTTTAAAATGAATCGCAATCTGTAACAACATACGCGTCCCTCAGAGGTTAAAAAAAAAATGCTTGCAAGTAACATGATAACCTGACTTATAAGTCCAATGACCGTCACATGTTACTCTATGAAAAAGAAACTATAAACTTCACTTAACAAAAAAAAAGAAAAGAAAAGATACGCGCTCAATAGAAAATTAACAGAGCTCATTGTCTTTAGCAACGACATATGTCAGAACATAAGGAAGAACGGAATAATTAATGCGTTTTTTGAAACTTCTCATGATTGTCAGTTGTAGCCATACGTAGAGGAGGCCGTTAAGAACGAATTAATTACTATAAATCTACTGGCAACAGGGGTAAAAAATAGAAAAGACAACTGGTACCTGCAACGACATACGATTGGACTACTGAACAGACTGCTTGTTAATCCACTAGAAAAGCGATCGAACAATCTAATTTTAGGTACAGGAACAAGCACGCATGAGTGAATGAAAATTAATAGATTACGAGGATAGCGATATTTTTGCTGTAAATGGTAGGAATTCCTAATCACCACTGGCAAGTAATTACAATAAGGAGCAAAAAGCTGACATTGATTAAAGAGGATTATAAAATCAAGAATCTAACTGCACGGCGGATAACAAAAGAAAATTAGAAAATGTATCACTCGACATTTTCCTCATTTTTATTTGACATTTCGACGATGACTTTTGACTTTTGCTCGTCTCAATGAAGAACAAAACAAGTGTAAATGTCACGAATCCAAAGCATATGTACATGTACAATCGCATTGAATCCCCGAAAATAAGAATTGGAATGCTATCAATTTGATGGTAAACGGCAAAATAGTATTTAAATTGCGTGGAACATAAACAAGACTAACAGATGTTTTACTTCTTTGTATTAGATACGACTTCCTAAAGTTTTTTCCACTCAAGAAATTTATCGGTTGTAAAAAAAAAATCTCGCGTCCACACCTATGGGCCAAAAAGTCTTTAACGTCCCCAAACGTACATATGAGTAAAAAACAAGATAGCCATTGAAACATTAATAACTAAGAAAATTTTAGTTCAAGATATTTTAGTTGTAAAAGTCCAATGAAATACTCGAAATAAAAGAGATCGTAATAAATTATGTTTATTTATTAACGTCGAAAAATATGACAGAAGTAAGCGCTGTCAATGTTTTCGCGAACCCGAAATTCATGCAGAAGACCCCACTTGGGGTCGGAACCTTTAGCTTATGAAGCCCTGTTACAGACAATTCAATATACTGCAACAGATAAGGAAAATCTGTTTCATTTCCCCTATGCATATCTGTAACGAACTAAATCTTCCACTTAAAAGTTAAACGTAAAAAAACTGATTCTTTATCTATATAAATAAAAGTGAAATTCATGAATAGTTTGCAGGTTATAGACATCCAAACTACTGAACATATTTTTTTCAAATTTTGCTCACAAATGCTATGAAGAATCAGGTTTTACAGAAGGTTTCGTGGCAATTAATTAAATAGCTAATTGCTCATTAATTTAAAATTTTTTATGTGTCCATTACATGGAAAAGACTATTTTACCATTAGTATTATCATTCCTTTTGAATGAAAATATTATATATATGTTAAATGATATTTCTTTACTGGCCTGCGAGTTGCCACTGGCAATGCTTAATTAAATTTTCTATAATTCTTTAAAAATTATTAACAACTTATGGAAAAATTAGCTTCCGACGATTTTTAAACATCGTTAGTACAATGTGTGATTTTTTTAACTTTATGAGATGATGAAATTCTCTATGAGATTTATGAGATTCTCTGTGAGATTTAAAAATCCCATAGTGTTAGTGTAACTCATATTCTCATTTTAATTAAAAAAATAAAACTGCATAGAAAAGGATTTGGGGTATTATAATATTTTTTCATTAAAATATTATATATATATATATATTCTCGCTTTTGACGTTAGCAGCACGTGGCCGTCAAAAGTTCATTCGATATCTGATAACTCTAACCTATAACTGATACATGATTAATGTATAAGTTCTTCAAATTCCGCTCACAAATACTGTAGCATAAGGAAGGTTTTAGTGAAGGTTTCCTGACGATTAATTAAATAGTTAATTCCTTGTTTATAAAAAAAATCAAAATGCTTTTAAAACTTTAAAATATGCTTAAATATTCAAGATTTGTTAGAATACTATCAAACAACAATTCTTCATTTTAAAATGTCTCAACGCATAATAAATTTACTTCGGAAATATTCCGTTAACAATAACAACGTTGTCAATAAACCAAAATATTTAGCCAATTCAAGTGTCCATTTATCACGATTTGGTTAAAAATTTTATGCAGTATATCCACCTATAATAATGCACAAATTTTTAAGTAAAGAAAAAAAGAAGTACATTTTTGTTTAAACAAACTACAAACAATAACATTAATGTACACATTATGAAAAGTAATAAATGTCATGTTAAAAGAATTCAAAAATAAATCTAAATGCTCACTGGCAGCCGGTAAACGTACAGATTACGACGAGATAAAATCTCTTTGAGGAAATGAGATACTTTGATGATATATCAGCATCTGAATGAGAAATATTGAAACTTGTGTTGGTTCTTCCCCTTCGGGCGAGAAAAAAAAAATATAGTAACAAAGAAAGGTATATAAAGAAAAAATAGTACGAGAACATCTCACGGGCCCTCAGCACTATCCTGTTTCCGGGACCAGGGGCGAGGTGTCCCGTAATCAAGAAGAAGAAGAAGTAACAAAGAAAGGAAGTTCTGTATTTTTTTTACCACTTAAAGCATTTTTTTTTTCAAACAAAATCACTTATGCTATCTAATCGCCGTAATAGCCAAGGTGCTCAATTTGTATTTCGCCACAAATTCCATCAGGTTTGTTAAATTTTCAAAATGTTCTTTCAAATGTGTCGATGAAAAAATATTTAAAATAAATGTATTCCATATAGGAAAATACCTTTACTCAATTGTCACTGTTTAAAGAGTTAGCAGTTATTCAACATAAAGAGCACAGAAATTATTTAAATACGCACAGAACACAAAAGATTGAAAACTATTGTAGTACAATATTTAATTTTATGAAAACAGTATTTAACTTTCAGGTATACTGTCGCTTTATATGGAAAATAATGACTTGTACACTGATTTTCATACAATTCCTTCTCATCAAAAGCTTCTCTTTCTATAAATTACTTCCAATAATAATAATATCTTTATTTCATTATGATATCGCTACCACTAACAATTCACGATTCTAAAAAGGAATAACGACATCGATCATTTATAACAGCGACACTTATAATAATTAAACCTCGTAAAAACCGTCACGTTTGCAAACAGGAAGTTTCTGACGTTTTAACCAGAGTGACAATTTATAAGAAGGTTTACTTAATGCTACTAGAAATTATCCGAGCCTTATTTTTAATTGGTAGGCAGCTTCCAAATGCCGGCAGTTAAATATAGGGTGACAATTTAAGACAGTCTGGTAATATTTTATCATACCCACTAACGTGTTCGTTCGTTCACTTCCACATCTTCATAAGAAAATGAAGCCAGAACTTTTACAGCCACATATTTCTTAAATAGATAAAACAGCACCCAGAATAGAAGACTCTGCCATTTGTTCTTCCGGATTCCCAAATAAAACATCGAAAGAACCTCGTTCAAGTAAACACGATTTAAAAGAGCTTTTCATCTCCATGGAAACGTGATCGGATTATGCAAGGAGGAAAAGCACACCGAGTTATGGATTAATAGAGCTGCGTTTTCATGCCATAAACAACAATTCAAGCTGCAGACGCGGCCATGCGAAATGCTCGGTAATTTTGGGAGAAAGCAATAATGTACCACAAGCATCTTCGGATACCATACTAACAGAAGGGAGGTAAAGAAATATACGATTTTCAGAAAGACTACTTTTGATGCGGTTGAATAATACAGGGGACAATTCAGAGGTTTCTTGGTGTAATCTTTCCTTGTTGTTACAGCAGAGCATACAGGAGCCTTAACGAGCCTATGGCGTGACAAGTGAGAGTAAAGCAAGAGCGTGGGTTCGGGCTGGAATTTAAAGCGATTTGAAAACTTGCTTTTATTAAATCTGATTTTTGATGGCATGCGAAGAAACATCATAAAAAAACAAGCAATGTATAAAAGAGTTTTTTTATTTGTAATTAACGTACATTTGGATGGATAAAAGAGTAGGTCAAAGAAATAATTTTAAGTCTGATTTATTGATAAATGTATGCATACGTTTTTTCAGATATTGAAGAAAGCAAGATTAAAAGTACTTGTGTAAGGTCATAGGTAAATAGGATGATTAAAAAAATACATTTCGTAAATTCCAATTTATGTGAATGTATTCTGTAATATCCAGGAAAACGTGTTTAAAAGTTGTTTATTGAAAAGGTCCAGAACAATTACTGCAGGTTATTAGATAAAAAGTTTTAATAAATCAAATGGGACAAATGCAATCTGAATTCTATTTAACAAAATATCGTCTGTTTTTCAAAGAGGCAGAGTTTAAATTCAGAAATTTGAAGTTCCAAATGAAACGATATATATATATATATTTCATTAGATCTCAACAAAAAAAAAAAAGAGTTGGTACAAAAGATAAGACAAGCAATAAGCCGGCGAAGCACCAAAGAAATTAAATTTTGAACAAAAATGTCTTTTAGCCAGCAACAATAGAACTTCTGCGCATAGAGATAAGAAATGCTGCCGGTTTTACTGGATATATATTTTAAGAACTTACCTCTTCATGTTTTGGGATGCCGTCTAAAGAAACTGCAGCAGGAGAGGATCGAAGGTAGTGTTTCTCAATCTAGAGGTTATAATTAAATAATATCAAAAATCATGCGGGGTTAAAAATTTTCAAAATTCACAACTTTAGGTTTCTTAAGGCTATATAACATTAAAAATTACAAAGCGTACCATGCTGGAAACAGTATGTAATTTAGGCATCCTTACTATGGCTCTCTCCAAATCCAAGCATATTTTTTCTTATTTGATATTCTAAGATGGTGTTGTTTTGGTATGGCCGATTAACGACATGCCTATTTCTAGAGGTTTTTCTGTGTTATGTGAAACTCTACCTAAATTGCCCTTCATCAGAGGAAGTTACAAAGACGAATGGTAATAATGAAACGGAAGGAAACTTCCATTTCCCTTACTAAAATACGTAAATCACGTTCCTTCCTATAAAGTCTATTTCGATCGATTAGTATTTGTTTTCACATTCTGAAAGCAGCAAATAATATTGAGTGTTAAATAACTAGAAGAAGAAGAGTAAGCCAATTATTTGAATCATTAAATAAGAAGGATAAAACTTTAGTAGACCGTAACCCGTAAAAAGTAAAGAACCAACGAATTAATTCCTTTTAAAATAATTAGACACTTACGGATGATAGCGTTCGCTCTTGAATAATTACTTTGGTAAGGATTAAAACTAGTATACAGGATTACAATACATTCCTCGTTAAGAATCCTGGGAAGTGGTAGCAGCTTAACAAGAGATTGCAATAAATACCCAAAAGTATTTCTTTCTCTATTTTCAAAATGTAAGTATATTTTCCAACCTTCAAAAACTTTCAATGGGAAAATAAGTAACCTAGATTTTTACTCAGTCATCGACAAACAAATGATGAGAATTGTGTGAATAGGATACACTTATGATTGCATCAATTATTAAGAATGTTTCCCAGATTCTTAAGTGTATAGACAAGAGTCCGTAAACTGATATTATGATTCAGCACACAAAAAGAATCTCAGAAGCTTTTTCTGTTAGTATACTGAGTGACAACTTTGGTTGAACATGTGGGAAGCTACACAGTGTATCAAAACGCCCAGTTAAATAGTCCAGAATATGATCCTATTTAAGTAATAGATATATTGAACAGAATTTAGTTTCAAACATGTTATCAATATTCTGTGTCAAAGAAACTATTTAATTTAAAATTATTATAATTTCATTTCATGGAGCTATTTCTATAGTTCTTAGATGCACAGAAACACGTATTACGTCATTTAAAGTTGAAGCAGTTCTTCAAGTCTTCTACGTGCTATCAACTGGAGTTGACAATAATTATAACCAAACTCATAATATTAAAAAGGCTCACTGGCAGCGGCTACAATAAAACAAATGCCTTTCAGCAGTGGAAGAAACAATTTTGTTACAGACATCTGATATTATAATGTACGGTTTGTGTATGTAGAATATAATACCGGGGACCTTACGAAAAAAAATTAACCGAACTGTGAAATAATGTTATGTTTCTGCATCAATGTTAATTTAAGAGAGTTACTGGTTTAATGCAGCTAAAATTTTTAGAACATTTCATCTAAAACAAATAAGAACGTTTCCTATACTAATTCATCAATGCAATAAACAATAAAAATCAAATTAGCATTTAACGTGGACAACAGATAATCCAAATGCGCCAGAAAACTAGAATGCGATCCACTCACACACAAGCGATTTCAAACTATCCTTACAAATACTATAAATTAGTCGGGGGGTAGAAAAATTAAATGGAAAATTAATACATTTAAATAACAAGAAGAGTGAAAATAATGTTTTCAAATGCATTTAAAAAATAAATTACATTAATGCTACAATGCAAAAGCAAATTTTACATTTCACAAGCATAAAATATAGACGATAAAAAAAACTAAGTAATACTTAAAACTTCGTCTTTATTCTTTTAAATTTTCCCTGTGAAGAAAATAACTAATTTTCTATATTATTTCAAGAACTAATTTCACTCCATTTTCATTGGTTTTATAACAGTTCATTCTTTCTGCCATATTCGTTTCCCAGCTTTGATTCCGCTAAAATTCAGCATAATCATCTCTTAACAAAGATTCATCTATCACATGTTTCACCCACTAGTATTTCTTATTTTCAAAGAATTATTTCAGTTAAGAAAACTACAATCAGTAGTTGTATAGTCTTGTCTTTACGAAAAAGGTAAAATCACTGACTGTTGAAACGCAGATAAAATTAATATATCGTCAAACGGGACCCAAAACGCATCTTTCATAAGAGCATTTCGGCGTTTAACAAGCAACACCACCTATCTCAATTTTTTGAAATTTCAAACCGGAAGAAAATAGTCAATTTTTCGCAACCAAAAACGAATATTTCCTGAATTTTTTTTTCTTTTACATCTGATGGAAGCATACAGTCGCAAGTCTACATCAGATGGGAACAAAATTCAGAAATATTTGGTATTGGTTGGGAAAAATTGAGTATTACCTTCCTCTTTGAAATTTCAAAAAATTGAGAAATGTGGTGTTGCTTGTTAAGCGACGATTTAAATAATTTCAAATATTTTAATACAATCTGGGGAAATTTTCATACAAGTTGATTGCAAAATTACAGAATATAAAATAAGAATAATTCGAAAAGATTTGACACTGAAATCCGGGTGTGAACTCTTCATCACAAGACACAGACAGATCCGGTAATTCATTTTTATTCGAAACCAGCGGGAGTGGTCTCCCCTAAACTTTCTCGTATACTTCTCGAAAAAGGTGTTGTTTCCCCTCCCTCCGCGTGGATAAAAAAATTCGAACCTATTGTAACCCAGGATCCAATGACTATCAGAAAATATTTAGGTAAAAAATCAAATTTAAAGACATGCGTTCCGATTAAATGCGTACCGATTTCTACTCTTTCTTGGCTCAAGGACAATCTTTCCGCGTGCACAGATTGCTACCATGTACGCATGCGCATGGAGAATCGGATGAAAACAAAAGCGCCAAGCAGGAGTCAATAAATATCGTGCACAGAAGATTGCGTCAAGTACGCATGCGCGTGGAGATAGCGGATTCGTTGGATTATACAGACCGACAGACAGTCAACCTTTTGACGGATTTGGACCAAAATTTTATACGGACCTACATTCATGACGATAAAACTGTGTACGAAATTTTATCCATCTAGCTATTCAAGTTTTTGAAATACAGCGTTCGCATGACCGCGGACATACAGACAGACAAACTTCCCACAGACGGATTTTGTCCAAAATTTGATAGAAACCTACAAATTATGTTTAAAGACTACACACCAAATTTCATCCCTGTATCTCTAATAGTTTTCGAGTTATCGTGTTCACAGACACACAGACAGACATATTCTAAAATTGTGTTTTTCTGACTCGGGGAGGTCTAAAGCGTGGAGATTCGTCAAAATCTCGAGTTCGAATTTTTTGACGATTACAATAATTTCTCTTTGTATACTTCGTATACGAGAAAGTAAAAAAATGAGGCACACAAATCAATTGCAATGTCTAATGGTCACCCAAAAGGCCGTAACAACAACCTGAGATAGCTTTTTACTTTCTCGTATACGAAATATACAAAGAGAAAGTATTTCAATCGTCAAAAAAATTCGAACTCGAGATTTTGACGAATCTCCACGCTTTAGACCTCCCCGAGTCAGAAAAACACAATTTTAGAATATGTCTGTCTGTGTGTCTGTGAACACGATAACTCGAAAACTATTAGAGATACAGGGATGAAATTTGGCAAGTGATCTTTACACATAATTTGTAGGTTTCTATCAAATTTTGGACAAAATCCGTCCACGGGAAGTCTGTCTGTCTGTCTGTCCGCGTTCATGTGAACACTATAACCCAAAAACCTGGATAGCTAGATGGATAAAATTTGGTAAACAGTTTTATCATCATGAATGTAGGTCCATATCAAATGTTGAGCCAAATCCGTCGGAGGGTTGATTGTCTGTCGGTCTGTATAATCGCATATTTTTAATCGCAATAACTTCTTAACAAAATTACTTAGATAAATGAAATTTGGTACGTGGCCTTCTTACCTTAATTGTAGATTTGTAATTTTTGTGTCAATCGATTAAAAAAAAAGGCGCTCAAATTGCATAATTATTTTTTCTAGTCCGAGTCTACATACGCATGCGTACTGGTAGCAATCTCTGTGCATGCGGAAGGATTAAGTCACTTTGTCCTAGAGCCGGCAAGAGTGGAAATGTATGATAGATGCGTTTTAATCGGTACGCATCTCTTTGAATTTGATTCTTTACCTAAATATTTTACAATCACTATAATCTACAATGAAAAGCCTTCTGATAGTCATTGGATTCTGGGTTACAGTGGGTTGGAATTATTTTTTATCCACGCGGGGAGAGAGGAAACAGCACCTTTTTTTGGGGAAGTATATGAGAAAGTTTAGGGAAGACCACTCCTGCTGGTTTTGCGAGGGCGAGCCAAAGACAAAGTCTTGCCTTCTCTGTCATGCTGCTGATTTTGAAAAACTAAAACATGCCATAAACTCTATCACAGCACTTAAAACAAATGCCGCGTCTGGGCAGGAAACGAATGCTTCTTCCATATGACTAAGAGTGAATGCATTGAATGTAAATGAGTTTTCATAAAAAAAAATAAAAAAAACTTTGAGACTTTCCATCATATTAATAAAAGTTAAAATACATCTTAACCTGTTTTTATTATAAAAGATGTTGAAATTTCATATCCTCTCGGAGTTAATTTGTATATTTGTCAAGTCCCAAATTTTTTTAACTTTTCTCACTTGCAACCTGTTTTCGGTCCAAAAAATTCTTCCAACCACCTTTTTCTCTATTAAATTTAAGGCGATCCCCCAGACATCGCAGAACAAATCAAGCAAATGGAGCATTATTTAATTGTACATTAAAAAAATTTTGATTTAATATAGTTAGTTGTTTGATGCATTTTTACGAAAGACTTAATCACAATGTTTTTTTAACTGTTTTTGATTATTAAAATTCAAAATTCGGACAAAGGGGTGTTGCCAACATCTTCGCGACTCCATTAAAAGTTGGTAATCATAATTTAACAAGTACGAGCTGTAAAAGCGGTACGATGTCATGTGGTATGATCAGATTGCAACTTCAACAATCGCAACTTAGCACGCAATGATTTTAAGGTACTTCATTACAAAAATTTAAGACGATTTCTGGTGAAGACCTCCTTAAACTTTTTCACTCTAGATCCCATTTCGTTTGCAAAAACATTCTACGATCCCCATATGAGTAGAAAAATGACAAAAAATTAATTATAAATAAATTAAAAGCAAGTTAGTTAAATATATTTATTCGTAAAATTTAAATGAAATGCTTGAAATTAGAATTAAGCTTTTTGAATTATTTCTCCTTCTTACTTCTTCTTTATTAATCATTTTTCTTTTACTTCTCTTTCCACCTGTCAGATTACGTACAATCTGACAGGTGTATACACTGTCACTATTTTCGTGACTACTACATTTATTCACACGACCCCACTTGGGGCCAAACTTCGCCTTAGATGGATTTCTAGAAGAACTCTCCGTAAAGATTCTCACCTATCCGCCCCAGCTACAAACTGGGCCAGGGCCTTTCTCCGTCTCCAAGAGCTGAAAAGCAGGAAGCACCCACAATTACCCATACACTTCCCTTCGCCATATTGTTTCCTGCTCGAGATAGCGCATAAAAATCGCAATTAACCCATTCATTCAATCGTTCGGCAACGCAATCTATCTACTCAAAGGGAATTTCTCAAAGGCAGAAGAAGAAAACAACTGTGGAGGAGTAGACGAAAAGCAAAGCTCTGCCAACAAATCATACGATAAGCAACACTGCACGGATCGTGTGAAAACAAAGCTTGAAGAGCTAGCAAGAAGGACTCTAGAGACGAAAGAGTCTAAGATTTCTTGTTGAGATAATTGGTGAAATGGCCGAGGCGTGGCACACGGAACAATCACTAGAATGGCTTTAATGAACTTCCATAAAATGGCAGCTTTCTCGCTTGCAAGGCTATGACTGGTACAGTGCGCGGTTACTGTGAAAAAAGGACCTCCTTTGTAAATGAGAAACGGATTAGTAAACAAAAACTAGTAACCGTAATGGAATGGAATGCTGGGCATGTGAAAGCATTCATGGACTTAATTTCTTATCAGTGCATAACAGATAAAGTTTTAAGTACATAACACATGACCGCGCACTGGCAAACACAAAGGGTTGACTTTCAAAGGGTATCTGAGTAAGAAGGGTATGGCGCGAAAAAACAATTACTACACATTATGTAAATATTTTTCAATCAAGAAATTTTTCTCATCAAATATGTGAATTAAGATGTTCGTTAACCAATCTGTGAACAAAACAAAAGTTAGAATGGTGAGTTTGTCTGAGTGCTAAGAGTGTGTTTAAAAAATGAACCTTTCAAAACTAAAATTTTATGGCAGACAAAGTATTACGGCAAATTAATTTTTATGAGGCGCAAATAAAACCGAATATGTAACATTTAAGGAGAGTAAAAAATATCACACCTTGCATAAAATCATTAAATTAAGAAAATCATTAAAAACAATACGATTTGCGATTTCATTTCCTTGCCAAATTTTGAGAAGAATGGCGAAGCATTCCACAAAACTTCGAACCCTAAAATCAGTTAACACTATAAAACATCTTTTATAATACAAGTTGTTTTCGTGAAATAGATGTTTTATTTCTTCCTTTCTCTCTCACTCTCTCAAGACTCGCGCATCTTTACAAAATCAAGCGGGTTGTTACAGGGTCTCCCCGACAGTGGGGTCACGACCTGCTGTACAATGAGAGGGGCTTAATGAAGACCCTCTCAAAATTTTAGTCAAATCTTTATCTGCTGGTTGAATAACCAACTGCGTGAACGGGGTACAAAAATTTGCCCCCGGGACACCCCACTGGCGCCACCGCTGCTTTTATTATAATTGAAATAATCCCTATACAAGCTAGTTCTCTCATGTATTTGAAATACATTTAATTGAACAACAGTATTTGTAAAAAATTGCAAGTTAGGGTTTGCTTTTATGTTCATATTTTTTAGCTTTCTAAATTTTCAAAACACTGAAATTAGATCTTCCATTAACTTTGTTGGATTACATTTTTTTTAAGCAAACCCCTGTGCACCAGATGGCAGACTACTTATTGGAAACCAACTTCATGATTCTGAACAGCAATCAGAACTAAGTTACCATCGCACTCGAAAAATTTTCAAACAAACCTATATAAAATTGTTTGACAACAGCATTCACCACCAGGGCCGCGTGCATAATGAATTTTTGGTGGAATTAAGATTCGAAATCATAACCTCCCATGCGTAAAGTTGAAATGCAGTGGCAAAGATAATGAGAAAATAAAGGGGAAAGAAATCCATATTGTTTTCATAAAACTTTTTTTCACGATGTAAATTCACCCATTAAACATATCTACACTCCATTTTTATTTTGTTACTAGCAGATTACCCGGCGTTGCCCGGTCATTTTCTTATCAAAACCTTGTGATGGAGAGGAAAAGGATAATATTTTTAAAAACTGCGAATACTCTATACTTATAAAATGAAATGTTTGTGTGTATGCGTGCGATGTCCAGACGAATCTATCGCACTTACAGCTATGAAATTTAGCACACAGGTAGTCCTAATGGTGACTCAATGCACCTTCTCCCCCCCCTTCTTCTCCGATTCATTTTGGATATATTTAAATACCACAGAAATTAAGTTTGTCGTATTGTTCCATTTGAAATCGTTTAAAATTTCATTCGTTTTCATTCTTTAACATTTTACCTGGTTTACAGGAATCAATTTTTTTAATCCTATTTTTTTTTCTTTTTCGAAAATATCGATTTATTTAGTACTGTAACTTCAATTTGAAATCATTTCGTTGAATGCCTTTAATTCAAAGTATCTAATGTCACCAATTAATTATTTTAAACGGGATCCAAAGATTTTAATGCGTCAGGATAACTGAATTATAACTCCATTTTAGCGAGCGAACCAGGCGATTGTTTTTACTCAGTTTGAATTCTAATAGCATCGTTTGTAGCAAACTTTATAATTTCATTGTCACTTTTTTTTAAAAAAAACGTATCTTCAGTTAATGTAATTGTCGCGACGAAAAATAAGCGGACAAAATCAATACTATATATTTTTTGTATCGATTTTATTTTCAAAAATTTATTTTATGTCATTGTGGGCTTATAAAAATTTTTTTGTTGAAACTCATGATACCACAGGCAACGCCGTGCGGGTACTGCTAGTTTGTTATATATGTGGTTTATAAACCGCACCCGCTATTAAAAGGTTAACTATAGTCAAGAAGAGGGCATCTAATTACATAGTAAATGTCAAATAGATGCGTGCGTCAAAGCGCGTGATCAGCAGCCAACGTCTGAAAATATGCAATACATTATACAACAATATAAACATATTTGTATCTCAAAGTATTTGTTTTCCTATTAGAAAATCGAAAATGTTTTGTGATGCGATTATCTGCAAATATATAACCACAAATAGGTACTTCTCAGAAAAAACGATTTTACATAAAATTGCCGGCACAATATGCGATGTAAAATATAAGATAACTCGAAAATCTGAAAAATTAGGATATTTTTTAATTAAGAAAGGTATCATAAAAATATACTACTGCCGAGAAATAAGTAAAAAAAGTTTAGCAAATACATACATGCTTACAGATATATTTTAATATAAAATTCAATATCTAAACAATAAAAACAATTTTACACCATGCGTAGGTATCTACTTAAAAAAAAAAACTTCTTTTGAGAATAATGCAAAAACTGTATATTTAAGTGCAAAATAATAGATATTTTATTATATTGTGCATTTTTAAATTTTAAGTTATTTGCTTTCGAAATTTTTCGAATCCATGAATATTATTCTTTTCCGGAATCTGCTAATTGTACCCTATTCTATGAGGATATAATTGAAAAATTGATATTTTGATAGTACGAAAAATCTCAGTTCCCTTAAAATAAAGATTAACATTACTTTCGGACATATAATAAATCAGAAAATCCTTGCCTAATTCAGTTATCTTCATCTTGTCAGTCTCCAATTCAAATTATAAATTAGTAGGACAGTCGACCAAATATTCAACTTCATAAAATTTTTATTCCATTCACCTATTTTTCTTCGTTCAATAATATTTCAACAACTATCAATTTGTTTCCATTCTGCGTAAAATAAATTTCAAATAAACAAAAATAATACAGTGAAACCTGTGTATAACAATACTGTTTGTAACGATAAATCTAGCGATATTTTCTTGGCGGCAAATCTGGTACCAAATTTCATCAAAATCGCTCACAGCCGACATTGCCAAGCGAGTCAATCGGCCTATTTGTTACATGCATTTTGGAGACTTTGCCCCACCCTACCCTGAGGGGCTGTGTTAGGGCTTATTTACCCCTCCTATACTTCAAGTGGGTTAATGAGGAACATGTGTACCAAGTTTCATCAAAATCCCTTTATCCGTTCAGAAGTGATGCTGGAACAAACATACAAACATTGAGTTTTAATATATATATATATGATAGCGTTCTCACAAATGAAAAGATTCACATTAAATTTTAATAATTATTCACTGGTAAACTTTACTTTATAAATATTTACACTTGGGAAACTTTTGTTTTTATAATTTTTCAGAAAACATATAATTAATGTTTTAGGACACAAAGCTTCTTATGTTGCTTGAAAAGATCTCAACTGAATTAAGATTTCCTTACTAAAATAATGAAAAAACAATTTTTAAGCTTTGGTCTTGTAGATGATATAGTACAGGTTGCAGGCATATTTCAAAATCAATGTGTCAATAGTTAACTAATACTGGTCAGTAATATCTCCAAAGGAAAAATTTGTTAATATCCTGGATAAATATTTTCAAAAACCACCATTAGATAAATATTTAAAATAGCAGATAAAAACCAGTTCCATAAGTGTTAAACTACCTTAAAATAAAATATATATGACAAAGATTCAAAAAAAGAAGGGATGAAAATAAAATATATCATTATCATGATATAACAGTTTTCAAAGAGTGAAAATTCTCAATTTTTGTAACAATTAATTTGATAACTGATTTTAAATTCTAGACAGGATAGCTTGTGCACAATAAAATGAGTTTAATACATTCACTGAACAGAGTGACTATAAGCATGCAAATAAATTTTTTCAATCAGCATGAATAGGAATGCATGTGTTAAAAAGACTTTTGTAAATAATGGCTCTTTTAGTTTCATAGTATAGCAAAGAAAATAAAGGATGTGTTTCTAGAAAGTGCTTGTTCTTATTAATGGATTTTGTCCAAAATTTGTTAAACATTTACAGTTTTGGAGTAAGGATCACGTGCTAAATTTCATCCATTTACTTCACAATAAGTAATTTCATAATTAATGGTTTCTCTTTTTCTGTTTATTGATTCAAATTTTTTTTAAAGTCAAAATCGAATTACATACAATATGCCAGAAATTTTTCTTTCATATGAAATAATTCAAATACCTCTCCAACCCATCAAAGATAATCACATATTTTATTAAGCTACATTTCCGGCAGCATAGTAAGGTGATGGAAAAAAAATATTCTCCGTCTCTCTCTATATCCACAAAGTATCTTTCCAATTCTGAAAAATCACTTAAATAGGCAGTTGATGAGATATGTCAATCAAATTTCTCCAATGTACTCAATCATATCAAGTGATTCACAGTGCATTCATGTATTTCAAGTACTCTTTTATGAAACAAAGACTGTTGGGAGAAAAAAACTATAAATGACTAATCCTCAAGAAAAGGCACAATATGCATCTTTTTGCAGGATATGTTAAAGATGCCGCATATTGGACAAAACTATAGGATGTTATTGTCCTGAAGCAAAATATCACATAGAAATTTGTTTAAAAAGATGTGAGAATGTGGCAAGAAATCAAATGCTATCATAATGTGCTTCGTGCAACTAACAATGCCCATATAGAAATGTATTAAATGAGGCAAAAAACCTTCAATATCAACCTCTAAATTTGCTATTTTGCCTTTGATTTGTCTATTTGAAATGTTTTCTTAATAAAATTTTTAAATTGTAATGAGACTTTATGGACATCCCGCAGGTATATGAATTTTCCATATATGCTCTAAGCAATCTTGCTCATAATTTGGACCCATATACATTGCAAACACAATGCTGCTAATTTGCAGTATGTGTCATGATTCCCAAAAATGACAATCAAACCTTGCACTCGAGATGCAGCTGCAGGGATGTGATTACGAAATTATACAATATTTAGGTTAAACTGTAGAGTACAGTGCAGTTTTACTTCCTGCCACTTCATTTTGCCAACTGTTAATCACCAAGATGCACTCCTCAACTGTGACGCCGATTTGTTTTGGGTGTGCAGAAATCTTTTTATTGGTCTCTTGCACATGGCCGCTTCTTATACTTGTTTTAATTGGTCTCCTCTTTCCTTTCTTCGATTTAATTGGTCAAATTTGCTTTGAATTTTGAAAATTATGATCATTTCCTAATGTATTTTTCTAGATTGATGGACTCTTCTCTCGTGTTGACATTTTGAGGAAGGAACCTGTTTCATTATGTTTCTTGCAAACTTTTTCAAGTCTTTCATTTGATGTCCATGGCTTCAAAGTTTTCGTTCCTGTTGACTTTTTGACAAAGGAACATTTTGAGGTGAGAACTCATTTTGGAATTTTAGAAAATGTAGATTCCTAACAATCAATGAACCAGCGTAGCTACTAGGTTCCCGCTTTGCTGAAAGAGAAGCCGCTGATGTTTTTTTAAGTTAAAAATATTTGCCCAGTACCCACTTCAGATGCTGCAGGCATTGCATGCACAAGAGACCAATAAAAAGACTGCTGCACACCCAAAACAAAAGTTTGTGACAGCACTCAGAGTTGTGCCAAGAAAAAATGGAGGAAAACAAGACTGCACCGCAGACTATAGTTTTACCGATGTTTATTTGAATCATGCCATTGAACTCGTAAGTAAGAAAGAGTGAGCAAACGTTATAAAAAAATTATAACAACCAATAAATTTGTGAAATTATTGCAGGAGCACTACAGATCTGCAAAGTATGTAGTGTTAAGCTAAAACAGTATTGTGATTTACCAGAAGATCTGTGCTTTATATATAATGCAGGTAACATAATTTTAATACCATCTACCAACTTTTTAAGGAATATTAGAACTGATGATTTTGACAGAAACAAGACTGCAGGCAATAACTGCATTATTTCATTTTCAACTAGTTCCAAATCTGAGACTATCCTTAGCCAGAAGTCTGAATCAGCTTAATGCAGGACTTCTTATAGTTTCCCTAGATTATCTTGAAGACTTTTGAACCTATGAAAAGTTTTGTAGTTTGCTGGTTTTTCTGTAGTGAATAGGATTATGCAATTTCACTAGGGATGGTATTGCAGTGCATATATTTTTGGAAAATTTCAGTAAAAGATGTTGGTGATGATAACTATTAATGTCTTTATAATTTATATCTTTGTAATTCGGCTATCAGGCATAGCAGGCATTTTGGTGTCCTTAATTTATGTATTTTTAAATATTTTTTTATGTTACTTGTGGTCATAAATATTGAAGCTTTATATATTGGACTTTTTTGGATTATTGTTTGAGGTATTTCAAATATATTTTTTAAATGCTGAAATATATTATTATTTTCTCATTTGCAAAACTTTTTAGGAAAGAAAATTTTCTTGCAATTTCATTTTTACTATAAAAATTTGGTCAAGACCTAAAAACTGGAAAATAAATTTAAAAATAATACCTACTTTTTTTGAAATAAACACAAATGCAGTTAAAAGTTGTCATAGCAACAAATTTTATAGAAACCTTTAAAAACAAGATGATTGAAATATAAATGCACCAAGAAATTCTTCCAGACCCAAATCTCATGTTGCATGACCCCACTTGTGGTGGCCAACCCACATTTCAAGAAACTCAGGTTCTAAGGAACGCAATAGCTCTATTTTTTTAAACATTTTTTTCCCCCTATATTTAAAAAAATTAAATTTGGCAAGAGGTAATAAATTATTTTTGACTGTTTAAACCTCAATTTTACTTCAATAAAAAAATATTTTATTTCTTCTCCATTACTGAAATGAATTAGAAAACCATCCTGGTTTAAAATTTCATAAAAATTCATCAAAAAATATCAAACTAAGTCTCGCATAAAAACTAAAAAATATAACTAATATCAAGACAGAAACAGAATAATAAAATTCTTTCAGCCAAAAAGATGTATGAAATAAGAATTTAAGAAACTTTACTTAAAATTTAATGTAAAAAAAATTTTAATGAGATTGTAAGAATTGCAGGGTTTCCTAAAATATTATAATTCAATACAAATATAGAGAAAATTATACATAAATAATAATTATTAAAATATCATTTATTAAATATTTTTACGTTATTAAAAAGCCTCATACAATTCACCTAAGCACATTAATAATACTGTTTCATTTCGTTTTACCATTTGATAGCTCGTTCAATTTTAAAACAGGGATTTTTTTAAAAATTAATGAAGGATTTAAAAAAATACACAACTACAAAATGCATGAATATTTTTAAATCAACATTTAAAGATAATGGGAAACTTGAAAACCCATAAATGAAATCATTAGAATAATAACCAGTTTTTAAAATTTTATTTTAGACTAGTCACCTTCGGTGACCAACTTGTTTGCCCGGAATATAATTTCAATTGAATCAATGCATTATTTGATATTCATGGTTCCCTTAACATATTTAAATTTCAAATTGTGATAGACAATTAACTCGTGTTCTTTCAGTAACTTTGCGCCTGTTCTGTTCGTTGCCTGCATGAACGTCCCTAATAGAGTCAAGTAACTGGCTGTGTCATGCAACATCAAATAGCACATTGTTGGCATCAACTTTATACTCTTATTCCTCTTGCAAAATATGTATTTGATTTTAACTTTAAAATGGTGCAGCACATTTTACTTCCAGCCGCATGTTAGCTGGATGAAAATATGCTGATTAAAGCATAGCAATAAACATTAAGACATTACCTTAGCTTTCAACAATGAAAGAGAAACACACAAATAAGTGTTTGTTTAAACAATGAAAACGGTTTTAATTGTGTTTCATGAAACAACAATGAAAAGTATTGTTGTAAATTATGTCAAAAATATTTTTAAAAATTTATTAAAATTAGAGAAAGATCACACGGCAATTTAATTGATTGTAAGTGAAAAGGTAATTTTTTGCACTTTCAGATGGTGCAAAAATAAATTTTGTGCTATAATATTTTTGGAAGTTATTAAGGAAAAACACCAAAATTTTGCTTAATTTTTAATTAATTAAAATTTCAAAATAGGGCTCCAAGGTGCACATTTCCACCCTCCAAAGTATGTTTTTCCAAATTTCATAGCTCTAGGTCCAGTGGTCTGCCCTGTAGAGCGCCAAAACACACACAGACACATTCTCCTTTATTATTAGTAAAGATTTTGCATTTTATTTTTCAACTTAAAAGTCATTTAATTTTATAAATTAAAACACACACAGAAATCCAGAACTTACCTATATAATTAATGAATGAGCTATTTGTACTAGAACTATACAATATATTTTTTACGACAACTGTATATAAATCAAAACTCATATCTGTAATCAGCTCTCATCTTATAAGTCAAAAAATCAAAAAACAGGGAGTATCTATAATTTAGACAAAAGAAAAAGAAGTACAGGAAATAACAATAGACAAAGACTTTGTAAGCAAAATATCAGATAATCTTAATAAAAATTACAAGATGCTTGCAACAAGTAAACATTTAAAAGAAAAAATACTGCTCAATTAGATTAAACGTAAACATATTAAGTGAAACATAAAAAATACTATTTAGTTTGAAGTTAACATATTTAAAAAGATTTCATGGTGCATGTATCATCTATTATTATATAAACATCTTTAAACTATTCCTGGTCTGTTTTTAACATTTACCCATTAACCAGTAAAAATGGTACAGAACTTGTGATAGAACATTTACTGACATTAAATATCTATTAATTGTTTGAAAAACTAATAATTTCTAGAAAATAAAGTATTTCTTAACTACAGTTTAATGAAATCCAAATACTATTGTATGAAATATCATCTTTTTACATATAAATAACAGCTGAACAGCAGATTCCTAATACCATACAAAAAATTATTCTTTAAACATGATAGTGAATATTTAAAATCCAGTGAAGCAAGAAAAAATGTGCACTGGAAAATAGTATCAATGAATAATTGAAGTGCCAAAATTACCTCGATTATTAAATTATTAGAAATGACTGAATGAAAACTACAAGTCTGGATTCAATAAAAATGATAACTACAACTATAAAAAGTAAAAACTATAAACAATATTAGAATATAACTTACGAGGTGAGTTGCATTGTAGATTTGCTATATGGATTAATTGTAAATCACAGATTCTGTAAATGTAATCCTAAAAATGCATGCATTCCTTGTGGGCAGCACCAACACAATCCGAAATTTTAATAATTGCTTAATTATGCAGTAGTATACAGACACACAATTTATTTTTCCATCATTGAAGTTTTCTAAATAAAATTAGCAAGGTAGCATCGTCTTTTCTTTAAATCAATGTTTTTAATAAACGTTATGATATCCGAAGTGAAAAAAGAAGAAAGCATAGAATTTACTCAATTAAAATAACTGGATTATCCTTCAATAAAACAGCAAAATAATTAAAGAAACACTAAATGCTTTTAATTGCAAGATCGGAGCCAGACGAACACCACACACACTCCACTAACTATTGACAAACTCTGAATGTTTGCTATGAAATAACATTGTTGTTAAATTAAACAGTTGCCAAAATATATCGCCAAGGCCCAACAACACGTGTTTCGTTATCGAACAACACAGAACTATATTCTAGATTTTGCGCCAAATATGGCAAACTGAAATTCTTATCGGAGTTGAGATGTTTAAGTGGTGTCTTCATCAAGCCATAGAACTGGACGGAAAGTCTCCAGATAACAAGATTATGAAATTATCTATCATTTTAATCGCAGATTAAATTCTGGTTAGGCTAAGTGATTCTATTTTAAATCGCCGTTTCAATAGAAGAATTTGAAATCTCGATTCTAAGTGATAAAATTGAATAAGTACTAAAAGATGGTAGTATTAGTGATTACAGGAAGTAATAAAATAATGCTTCAAATTTAGTGTTAATATATATATATATAATGAGATTTACTTTATATTTAAAGTTCTTTATTGATTGAACTTCGTTAATGGCGAAATCCGTCTGCTAAATCGATACCGAAACTGAGTCGGCGCTATTCACCACCGCGTGTTGACACTGACACTCGTGTCAGCACTCCGATTTCTTATTCTCCATGCCAAAACAGCGGATTGTCGGGCGCCTTTTTCCCCCGTTTTTCAATCCCAGAAAATTGGCGAGTTATCGGGGGATCGAGTTCAATATGCGTTTGTCCGCATGTGCCAGTAGAATGAAAAATCGTTCTGGCTCAAAGTGTTGGATTTTTGCTTCGCTTATAAGAGTATTTTTTTTTTTTTTGGAGCAAAATCATTCTGAGGAATATTTTGGTGTTTAGCCTAACTAATAAGTAAGTGAAGAATAATAACTTCTTGCCGCTAAATTTTGTTTCAAGATGTATTTCATGTTATTAATATCTATCCTGGATTGCTGTCATTTTTAGAATGCAAACTGATTATTGTTCAGGTAAATTAAATACACATATTAACTAAAAAAAAGTATAATGTCTTTACTGTACCTGGTGATGCATTCAGAAAATTGACTTTATATTTAATGAAGC